>CAUYQU010092138.1:0-89632 GCA_963574635.1 Cheracebus regulus
GACAATAAATGAATGTTTCATGGAGTACACATGGGTACAAAGAAGAGAACAGACAATGGGCTCTACTTGACAGTGGAGGGTAAGAGGAGGAAAAGGATCAAAAAAAACTACCTATCAGATACTATGCTTATTACCTGGGTAGTGAAATAATCTGTAAAAGAAACCCCTGTGACATGCAACCTATCTATATAACAAACTTGCAAAAAAAAAAAAAATTGGAGATGAAATATCCAATCTCTCTCTCTGCTTTTTCCAAGTATCTTCTTTTTCAGAATACTCAATAAAATATTTATAATGCCTTATTTACAGAATAAAAGTTAGTTATTGAAACAATTAGTAATTTAGTTCTTGAGGTAAGAAAATCAAAAAGGTGATAATTAGGGCAGTTGAAAAGCAGCATTATGGGGATGGATCTGTTTTCCTTTTGTTTCCAAGAGCTGGGCAGGCCATGCTGAAGAGATTCAGTTCTCTGGATTTGCTCCAAGTGGTACAGCTTACATTTGTAACGTTCCTTTAACTCTCTTGTCACAAAGTTGTAGCTCATCAGGTAAACCTAAAAGTATATCTTGACTCTACTAATAAGATATAAAAACTCATCAATGAGTCCGGAAATTAGATTTGAAATCTCAGCATTATTTCCTACAAAGAATCATAAGTCAAACCAATAATTTAATGCACAATTTCTTAGTAAACAAAAGGTAAATTCATTTATTCCTTTATTCAGTCATTCAAATATTATTTATTGAGTGGCTACTTTGGGCCAGGGACCATTTTGGTTTTGGAAAAACAGACATGAGCAGTGACTTTGTGGGTAGAGGAAGGGAGAAGAAGACATATAAACACATAGATATGTAATTCTGGTGGTGATATGTGCTATGAAATATAAAGTAATCAAGTATGTGAGTATGGGGTGGGGTGGAAAGCTTTTAGAAAGGTAAAAAAATACTCAGAGAAGGGGACATTTGAATAAAGACCTGAACTAAGTGAGAGAGTATGCCATGCCATTATATGAGGATAGCATCCAAGCAGAGGCAAAGTATAGGTGAAAGTCCTATGGCAAGGGTGTACTTGTGCTTGGAATGTTTGAGGAATAACAAAGAGACCAGTGTAGCTGAGCTGGACAAAAGGAAACATGTCTGATGTCAGAAAGACAGCAATGAGGCCAGATCATGTAGGTCTTATACACTATGAAACAGACTTTGTATTCCATTCTGAATTTCTGGGTTTCTAGGAAACACCATTAAAACAACATGGCAGACCTGGAAATCCCTCAGCAATCCCTACATAAGAATCTGGAGATATGCCAGGGCTGCCTTGCCTTGGCCCATGATAACTGCCAAGAAACCAGATGCTGTTGCTTGAAAAATATTCTACACTGCCCAGCTTCTATGCCCTTCGATTTCCATCCATAATGAAGCTTCCAAAAGAACACAGAATAAAGACAGGCATGAGTAACCGTGTAATGACAAGAAAAAGATCTCTATTTAAATTGTGAAATATATATACTTGAGAAAACAAAATTACATGAAAGGAAAGTATAAGATTATTCAAATGTTATTTTTTTCACTTAAGTATTGGATAGAATAAATATTATTAGTTGGAAATGAATATGTTTATTGTATCCAAATGCTTTTACTGTTTTTAAACTGAACTAGGTTTTTAATTTCTCTGTAGACTTTGGAAGATTGCACACAAAAATCATGCTAATGAACAAAAATAATAATATATAGATTTATTAAACACAAATTTCATGTTAATACTAAAGTAAAATATGTGTTTGTTACAAATATTGAGACATAAGGAAGTATTTTGAATTTACTTATAAGCAATCAGGCAGACTAGACAAGAAATATAAAATATCCTCTTCTTACTTTCTTCTTGTATTTTCTTCTGTATTTTTTAAATGCAAAAAATGTTTTACCCCATTTCAAGGCACCTTAACTAAGCATTACTTTTTAAACTCCAAATTATTAGTACTGCCAATTGGAGAACTTCAGCACATTTTGTAGTATGTAAATATGCCATCTGTATCCTACAGTAATACCCATGGCTTACTCTCTAATTAGCAGAAGAAATGATACTTTATATATATCAACTATAGTAAAATTCATTCAAATTGTATATAATAAGCATACAATGTGCTTTACCGTTATTAGATATGATACTGATATATAGCACAATAATCCACCTTGAAAAATTCCTATAGCAGATAAAGCAGGTAACAGTTTTTTTTTTATTGCATTTTAGGTTTTGGGGTACATGTGAAGAACATACAATATTGTTGCATAGGTACACACGTGGCAGTGTCATTTGTTGCCTTCTTCCCCTTCACCTATATCTGGCATTTCTCCCCATGCTATCTCCCCCCAACTCCCCACCCCCCACTGTCCCTCCCCTATTTCCCCCCAACAGACCCCAGCGTACAGTGCTCCCCTCCCTGTGTCCATGTGTTCTCATTGTTCAACACCCACCTATGAGTGAGAACATGCAGTGAAAATATCTTTTATTGTTTTATGTTTTGATTCTTTTATTTATTCATTTTTTAAATTGAGAAATAAAATTATATATATATTTATTGTGTACAACATGATGTTTTGAAATAGGCATACATTTGAGAATAGCTTAATTAAGCTAATTAACCTAATTAATATATTATCTCACATTCTTGTCAGTTTTTGTGATGAGAATACCTAAAATCTACTCTCAGCAGTTTTTAAGAATGTAATACACTGTTTTTAACTGTAGAAACCATGTTATACAATAGGCATTTTGTACTTATCCTCCTGTCTAACTGAAACTTTGTGTTCTTTAACATCTCCCCAATCCTGCACAGCCCCTCATCCTCCAGGTCCTGGTAAGCCACATTCTACTCCCTCGACATCTTTTGAGTGTTTATTATTATTTTTTTATCTGTGTGTCTTCTTTAGTGAATGAAATGTCTATTCATGTCTTTTGCCCATTTTCTAATTGAACTGATTTTTTTTCACTATTGAGTTCTGGGAGACTTTTATGTATTTTAGATAATAGTCTTTTGTCAGATACATGGTTTGTAAATATTTTCTCTCTGTCTGTATCTTATCTTTTCATCCTCCCAACAGGCCCGTTCTTAGAGCAAAAGTTTTCAATTTTGTAAAGACCAGTTTATCAATTTTTCGTATTCTTATAGATCAGGCTTTGTTGTCCAGTCTAATAACTTCTCATCTACTCCTAAATTCAGAAGATTTTTTTCACAAGATTTTTCCCAGAAGTTCCATAGTTTTATATTTTACATTTAGTTTCATAATCAATCTTGAGTTAATGTATAAAGTATAAGGTTTAGATTGAAGTTCACTTTTTTCCCTCAGGATGTCCAATTACTTTAGTGCCATTTATTGAAAAGGTTATTTTTATTTATTTAATTACTTTAGAACATTTGTCAAAAATCAGCAGGGCATATTTTTGTGGATCTATTTCTAGGTTCTCTATTTTACTGCATTGATCTATATGTCAATTAACCCACCAATACCACACACCCTTGATTACTATAGCTATGTAATAACTCTTCAAATTGGGTAGACTGGTATCTTCCCTTAATTCTTCCTTTTGTTAGAACTATTCAGGTATTCCCATTTCTATGTCTGTCCATAAAAATTAGAATAATCATATATATATATACATATTTAATTACTTTTGAACAAAAGTAATATATATACAAAAAATCTTTTGAGAATTTTGAAAAAATGTTTGAAAACTACATTAAACCTGGATATCAATTTGGGGAGAATTGTCATCTTTACTATGTTGAGCCTTTCACTCTATGAACATGGTATGTCTTTTCCATTTATTTGTATCTGCTTTAATTTCTTTCATCAGCATTGTAGTTCTCAGTATACAAGTCATACATGCATTTTGTTAGATGTATACCTAATTACTTCATATCTAATCTTGTATTTGAATTATTTCTTTTGGATTTCTATAATGTTAGAACAAATCACACCCCTACTTTCTACTGTGTAGACGCAGCTATTGCAGCCAAGAGAGAAAAGACTTATTTTCTCTATCTTTTAAGTAGAGTATCTAGCACACATTTTCAAAGCATCTGAAAAATGTTTGAATAGCTTTGTTATTGCCTTATAATTTATCATAGTATTCCCTTTTGCTATCACTTTGGAAAAAGAACCTATATTTAATGTTGATTTTCTCTACTATTGCTTCCATTAATTTGATTTAGCTTGAAACAAAATAGAGCTGTTGAATTGATTTTTTTTTCATTTTAAAGTATGTAAGAAAATTATGATTTAAGAAAATTCCTCAGTGAATCACACAGTTTTCCAGAAAATTTTGATAGTTAAATTTCAAAATATCACCCACGTCTTTGAGAGCGGGAAATGACTAACAAAAGATCTTCATATCTAGGTTAGTCTGTCTACTGAATAAAAGTATAAATTTTAATATTTATAGTTTCAAGCATTTTTTATCTGTTAGCTAATGAACATGCAAAAACTGCATAAAACAAACATCCTGATGAAATTCTTTTCATGGAGTTTGCTGTTTATTTATTTATTAAGAACAAAAGTGCTGTTAATGGTTATTCACTTTTTTTTCTCATTCCTATGGCATGTTATAGTCATATCCAGTAAATAACAGACCCAAATAACAGACCCATTGAACATGCAGAAAAAGTTCTATTCATTGTGAATCCAATTTTCACTCTCAAAGTCCAAATGATCTTCTACCTAAAGTTAGAGACATGTTAATACAGATAAAATTCTCAGTAACACTTGATTTTGAGTAATTAAACATCCTAAAAAAGAATCAGTAGTACTTCCCATCACTGGAGGTACAACTAAAATAATAAGAATAATAATTTATATATAGTAACAACTTATGTTTTTATCTTAGTATTACTCTTTAGGGATAGATAAGGGATAATGTCAAGTTTTTAATATTCATTTTTAATAAAATATTTCTAATGATGTAGACATGTTAAAATTTTCTTTTATAATTTCTTAAATTTTCTCTGATTCTTTAAAATTAGTTAAATCCAAATTTTCTAAAATTATATTAGAATTGACAGAACAAAATTGCAGAAACTCAATGCACAATTAATTTTTGAAAAATATATTTTATTAGTGCAAAACTGATTTATCAAAACCTGAAAGCTTTGATATTACTGTCAATAATGTTAGCCAGCCTGGTACAAAAAAAAACTGCAACAAAAGCCAAAATTGACAAATGGGCTTTAATTAAACTAACGAGCTTTTACACAGCAAAAGAGACTGGCATCAGAGTGCACAGGCACCCTACAGAATTTTGCAGTCTACCTGACAAAGGTATAATATTCAGAATCTACAAAGAAAAACAAATTTACTTACTAAATAAATAAATAAACAACCTCATCAAAAAGTGAGCAAAAGATATGAACAGACACTTCTCAAAAGAAGATATTTATGTGGCCAACAAACATATGGAAAAAAGCTCATCATCACTGGTCGTTAGGTAAATGCAAATCAAAACCACAGTGAGATACCATCTCAAGCCAGTCAGAACGGTGATGATTAAAAAGTCAGTAGACGATAGAGGCTATGGAGAAATAGAAACGCTTTATACTGTTGGTGGGAGTGTAAATTAGTTCAACCGTTGTGGAAGATAGTGTGGTGATTCCTCAAGAATCTTGAACCAGAAATACCATTTGACTTAGCAATCCCATTACTGGGTATTACTGGGTATATACCCAAAAGATTATAAATCATCCTACTATAAAGACATATACACATGTATGTTTATTGCAGCACTATTTACAATAGAAAGACTTGGAATCAACCCAAATGCCCATCAATGATAGACTGGATAAAGAAAATGTAGCACATGTACACCGTGAAATACTATGCAGCCATAAAAAAGAATGAGATCATGTCTTTTGCTGGGACATGGATGAAGTTGGAAGGCATCAATCTCAGCAAACTAACACAGGAACAGAAAACCAAACACTGCATGTTCTCACTCTTAAGTGGTAGTTGAACAATGAGAACACATGGACACAGGGAGGGGAACAAGACACACTGGGGCTTGTCAGGGAGTGGGAGGCAAGGGGAGGGAGAGCATTAGGACAAATATCTAATGCATGCAGGGCTTAAAACCTAGATGACAGGTTGATAGGTGTGGCAAACCACCACCACACATGTGTACCTATGTAACAAATTTGCACATTCTGCACATGTATCCCAGAACTTAAAGTTAAAAAAAATTCTAGAGTATGCCTTTCCAAACGTTGGTATTGCAATGATTTCATGACTTGTTTTTCTTACTCTAAGGAAATAAATGCAATTCATACTTAACAAATAAATCAAAATACCTGATTGATTCTATGAGAATTTTTAAAAGGACAGAAAGGAAGAAATCCATTTTTACTTTAAGTAGATTGCTTAAGAGTAGCAAATCAGAGACCTGGTTCTTAATTTTGGGTCTGTTATTTACTGGATATGACTGAGCAACTTAGAATTTTCCTATATATAAAGTACACTAACTTCATCAAAAGATTATCAAGATCCTTAAATGAGCAGTATATTTAGCTCACAGTAAATGCTTAAAAAGTAAGCAGTATCTATTATTATTGTTGCCACTTTTATGTTAATTTCTGAAATCTGGGCACTTATAAAAAGGTGGTAAACAATAAAACCTATGGTGTACACAGGTTTTTTTTTTTTGAAGGTAACTATACTTTATTTAGAAACAGAAATATTCCAAAATACACCAATTTTAAATATAAAACTTGCTTTATGTTCACCAACTAATTAATTAGAATATGTTGAAAATAACATAATTCCAGATGCACATAAATGACGTTAACACTAACAGAATTTCAGAATGGCTTCTTCCTCTTTATTTTGCATTTTAATTACTTCATTTACATGCACACAAGTACTTTATCTTATTTTGGGGTATCTTTATGTTAAAGTTTTCTATGCCTACTTATATTTAAGTTTGTAAAACTTCAATAAAATATTGTGAGCACATATATCTATATTTTTGGCTCAAGAGTCTGATCTGTTCTGGGACATTAAGAAGTAACTTCTTTAATGAATGTTACCAGTTTGAAAAGTGATCAGAGTAAATTTTCCTTTGAAAAGAACGCCAAAGGAACCATAGACTCTGAAGAGAGAAAGACAAGGATTAAATTTCCAGCCCACTGGACTTTTTTTTTTTTTTTAACTTTGAAAAGATGTGATTGCCAAGATCTGAAGAGGTAGTATTTAAATAGTTTAGTTTCTGTTAATATTCATGAAAATAAAGTAGCCTTTGATGACATGGAAATGCTTCTCCATATACCTTGTTTTCCAGACATGTTTACCTAATCCAAATTTTTCCCAAGAAAGAATGTTGAGGCATGGAAATGTTGTCTTGTGTATTATTTCTCATGTCCTTTTCCATTTGGTATGATTTCTTCAGATTTGGACATTTGACACAGTTCGCATTTGGCAGCTGGAAGTCGTGGGAAGAATTGTTTCCAACTGTTTCTTGTATACGTCATTTTAGCACATGGAGCAGAGGACTCACAACCTCGTGCAACTAAATCACTGATGTCTATCTTTTTATTTTATTTTTTTTGTTATTCCCTCCATTCTCTCATTTGCCATGTATTGTAATGGAAAACTTTTTATATACAAAATTTTGAATTGATTTTAAGATCCATAAAGACTTCCCTTCTTTACCAAATTTCAACTTCATATAAAGGATTCTGTTTTGCAGTACAGTTTTCTCTTCCCTGATATAAATTTAATCACCTTGACTTTCGGAGGTCAATGCAGGTGGATCACCTGAGCTCCAGATCAACTGCAAAAACAAACCAGCAATCCCAAGAGACCCACAGACCCTCTGAAGGAAGCAGACTGCTCCTGTAGGACCAAGGAGACACCCCAAATACTTTAAATGCCCCAACTGTGGTAGTAAGTTCTTCTCCTGAACACATATTCCCACTGGAGAAGCTGAATGTCTGTTTACAGGAGAAGTTTCCAACTTTACCTGGTGCTGAGTCAGGTTAGAGCTAAGAGAAATATAGGGGTAGAGGAAGCAGCAGAAAAGCCTTGGGAGCTTGCTGGGTCTCCAAGCAGCTCATTCTTGCCTGGCACTAAAGGGATCCATCAGAAGAGTGGCCAGAGGAGCAGGGGGTAAAATGCCATAGGGAGATGGAGTGCTCTAGCTGAACTTTGTAACAATTTGAATGGGGCAAGAAGCCTCCTTGTTTTCAAGCCCCTCTTGTTCTCTGCCTGGAAACAGACTTGGGGCTGTGTTTGGGGGCACAGTGGGAGTGAGACTGGCTCTTCAGTTTGCATGGGAGCTGGGTGAGGCCAGTGACTGCCAGCTTTTCCCTACTTCCCTGACAACCTGCATGACTCAGCAGAGGCAGCCATAACCCTCCCAGGTACACAACTCTAGTGACCTGGGAATCTTTCCCCCATTCCCCACAGCAGCCGCAGCAAGTCCAGTCCAAGGAGAGCCTGAGCTCAGACATGCCTAGCCTAGCCTCTACCTGATGGTCCTTCCCTACCCACCCTGGTAGTGGAAGACAAAGGGCATATGGGAAGTATATGGGAGGTATAGCCACCCCCCTCCAATCTCTCTCCACACTACTAGAGCTGATGCTTTCTGGAAAGTGTCACTTCCTACCAGGAGGTCAACCAGCACAAAAATAGAGCAATAAACCACCAAAGCTAAGGACCCTCATGGAGTCCATTGCACAATCATCTATGGGTCTCTCAGCCATGGATACCAGAACAGGCACTGGTATCCATGGCTGAGAGACCCATAGATGATTCATATCACAGGACTCTGTGCAGACAACCCTCAGTACCAGGCTGGAGCCTGGTAAACTCGCTGGGAGGCTAGACCCCAAAGAGAGACAACAGTCACTGCAGTTTGGCTCACAGGAAGCCACATTCATAGGAAAAGAGGGAGAGTACTACATCAAGGGAACACCTTGTGGGACAAAAGAATCTGAACAACAGCTTTCGACCCTAGACTTTCCCTCTGGCAGAGCCTACCCAAATGAGAAGGAACCAGAAAACCAACACTGGTAATATAACAAAACAGAGCTCTTCAACCCCCACCCCCACTGCCCCTGCCAACACACACACACCAAATCACACTGGATTACCAGCAATGGATCCGAACCAAGAAGAAATCACTGATTTATCTGAAAAAGAATTCAGGAGGTTCATTATTAAGCTAATCAGGGAGGGACCAGAAAAAGGTAAAGCCAAATGCAAGGAGATTAAAAAACAATGATACAAAAAGTGAAGGGATAAATATTCATGGAACTAGATAGCTTAAAAAAAATAATTCTGGAAACTTTGGACACACTTTTAGAAATGTGAAATACTCTGAAAGCCTCAGTAAATATAATTGAACAAGTAGAAGAAAGAAATTCAGAACTCAAAGACAAGTTCTTCAATTAACCCAATCCAGCGAAGACCAAGAAAAAAGGATAAGAAAATATAAACAAAATCTCCAAGAAGTTTGGAATTATGCTAAATGACCTAACCAAAGAATATTCATTATACCTGAGGAAGAGAATTCTGAAGTCCTGGAAAACATATCTGGGAGAATAATCGAGAAAACTTCCCTGGTCTTGCAAGAGACTTAGACATCCAAACATAAGAAGCACAATGAACACCTGGGAAATTCATTGTAAAAAGATCTTCACCTAGGTACATTGTCATCAGGTTATTCAAAGTTAAGTCAAAGGAAAGAATCTAAAAAGCTGTGAGACAGAAGCTAGGTAACCTATAAAGGAAAACCTATCAGATTAACAACAGATTTCCCAGCAGAAACCCTACAAGCTAGAAAGGATTGGAGCCCTATCTTCAGCCTTCTGAAACAAAACATTTATTAGCCAAGAATTTTGTATCCAGGGAAGCTAAGCATCATATATGAAGAAAAGATACAATAATTTTCAGACAAACAAATGCTGACAGAATTCACGTTTACCAATGCAGCACTATAAAGGAGCTCTAAATCTTGAAAAAGTCCTGGAATCACATCAAAACAGAACCTCATTAAAGCATAAGTCACATAGGACCTATAAAACATATCCCATGCTCATGGATGGGCAGAATCAATATTCTGAAAATGACCATACTGCCAGAACTAATCTACAAATTCAATGCAATCTCCAACAGATTACCACCATGATTCTTCACAGAAATAGTGAAAACAATTCTATAATAATTCATATGGAACCAAAAAGCCCACAAACCCAAAGCAAGACTAAGCAAAAAGAACAAATCTGGAGGCATCACTCTACCTGGTTTCAAACTATGCTATACGGCCATAGTCAGTCACCAAAACAGCATGATATTTGTATAAAAATAGATGCATAGACCAATGGAACAGTATAGATAACCCAGAAATAAACCCAGATACCTACAGCCCACTGATCTTCCACAAAGCAAACAAAAACGTAAAGTGGGGAAAGGACACTCTTTCCATCAAACGGTGCTGGGTAACTAGCTAGCCACATGTGGAGAATAAAACTGGTCCTCATCTCGCATTTTATACAAGATCAGCTCAAGATGGATTAGGGACTTAAGACCTGAAACTGTAAAAATTCTAGATGATAACACTGGAAAAACTCTTCTAGACATTGGTTTAAGCAAGGGTTTCATGGCCAAGAACACAAAAGCAAATGCAATAAAAACAAAGATAAATAGCTGGGACCTAATTAAACTAAAGAGCTTTTGCACAGCAAAAGGAACAGTCAGCAGAGTAAACAGGGTGGGAGAAAATCTTTACAATCTATACATCTGACAGTGCATTAATATCTAGAATCTACAACAAACTCAAGCAAATCAGTAAGAAAAAAGCAAACCATCCCATCACAAAGTGGGCTAAAGACATGCATACATAATTCTCAAAAGAAGATCTACAAATGGACAACAAACATATGAAAAAATGCTCAACATCACTAATCATCAGGGAAACGCAAATCAAAACCACAATGTGATACCACCTTACTCCTGCAAGAATGGCCATTTAAAAAAAAAAAAAGCAACAGTAGATGTTGATGTAGATGTGGTGAACAGGGAATACTTCTACACTGCTGGTGGGAATGTAAACTAGTACAGCCACTATGGAAAACGGTGTGGAGATTCCTTAAAGAACTAAAAGTAGAACTACCATTTGATCCAGCAATCCCACTACTGGATATCCACCCACAGAAAAAGAAGCCATTATTCGATAAAGATGCTTGCACACATGTTTATAGCAGCACAATTCACAAAATCATGAAACCAATCCAAATGCTATCAACCAATGAGTGGATAAACTTTTGTTATATATATAAGCATATATACACACACATATACATATGTGATGGAATACTATGCAGCCATAAAAAGGAATGCATTAACAGCATTTGCAGTGACCTGGATGAGATTGCAGACTATTATTTTAAGTGATGTAACTCAGGAATGGAAAAGCAAACATCATATGTTCTCACAGATATGTGGGAGCTAAGCCCTGAGGTCGCAAAGACATAAAAATCATACAATGGGTTTGGGGACTAGGGAGGAAGAGAGGGAGGGGGCAAGGGATAAAAGACTACAAATATGGTTTAGTATATACTTCTCAGGTGATGGGTGCACCAAAATCTCACAAATCACCACTAAAGAACTTACTCATGTAACCAAATACCACCTTCACACCAATAACTTGTGGGAAAAAAATTAAAATAATTTAAAAATAAATAAATTTAATAACCTTAAGAGTAAAGACCATATCTTATTAATATTCTGAAAGGCCTGACACCACCGCCGAATGTAGAGTTGGTTCTCAGTAAATTAAAATTTAATTAAGGATGAAAGACAATCTTGACAGTATTCTCCATTTATCAGCTGGATGTCTATGGAATTACATGTGACAAAGCAATATTCTATGTACAGGATGTTGCAAGCAGAAGTTGAAGAGAGGGAAGATTCAATAATATAAAACATATCCATTAGCACTGACTTGAGTATACGTAAATATTCTTGTGGAAAGATGACAAATGGGAGAATCTTATGTAATGGCATTAGCCTAAGCATACAGAAAATTTATTCCTGACTTTTAGGGTATGCAAAAGTATACCCACTGCTTGGAACTCCAAGACAGATACTGCTAAAACATTTTCTCAAAAATCGCAAGTTAAAGTTAGAAGTTATAAATGTAGCTGTGATATTTTATTCCTTTCTTCTAACTCAGTTTGAACTAATTTCAATGTCTCCTAATCAGCTTACTACAAATAGTGGAATAACATTTCTATTAATTCTATGATGAGCAAGGAAGGGAGGAGAAAGATTATCCAGACTTTAGACAAATTTAAACAGGAGTCTGTGATGCATTAGAAATCTCTGGGAAGAAGCCTGGGAATTTGAAGGAAAAAATATCTTTGACCACAGGAGATAAGATAAGTTAGATATATAAAACTTTAGATAAGAATATTATCCAAGGAGTGTTATTTTCACTAAAACAAAGAGATAAAGAACAACCTCTTGCAACATGCTTAAACTTCAGAGGGAGAAAACAGTGACTTATAGAGAAAAGGTGAACGTAACATGCTTTCCTTTTGTGGAAATCCATGGCCTTATGATGAAATTTCAATGACTTGTCTAGTGGTATGTGTGTACTTAAGAAATTATGTTTCTTTCTTAACCTCCCCTGCTTTTTCCTTTAAAGATTCTAATTTGCTGTTCTTGGTTCAAATAACCAGGGTATACCCTCACTGCATCTCTTCTAGGGCTGTTCCCTTCTTTGCATTGTTCACAGTTCTTTTTGTTTGTTTGTTTTTTATACTTTAAGTTCTGGGGTACATGTGCAGAATGTGCAGGTTTGTTACACAGGTATACATGTGCCATGGTCGTTTGCTGCAACCATCACCCCATCATCTACGTTAGGTATTTCTCCTAATGTTAGCCCTCCCCTAGCCCCCATCTCCCAACAGGCCCTGGTATGTGATGTTTCCCTCCCTGTGTCCATGTGTTCTTACTGTTCAACTCCCACTTATAAGTGAGAACATGTGGTGTCTGGTTTTCTGTTCTTGTGTTAGTTTGCTGAGAAAGATGGTTTCCAGCTTTATCCATGTCTCTGCAAAGTACATGAACTCATCCTTTTTCATGACTGCATAGTATTCCATGGTGTGTATGTGTCACATTTTCTTTATTCAGTCTATCACTATGGGCATTTGGGTTGGTTCCAAGTCTTTGATATTGTGAACAGTGTCACAATAAACATATGTGTGGATGTGTCTTTATAGTAGAATAATTTATAATCCTTTGGGCATATACCCAGTAATGGGGTTGCTGGGTCAAATGGTATTTCTAGTTCTAGATTTTTGAGGAATCATCACACTATTTTCCACAATGGTTGAACTAATTTACACTCCCACCAACAGTGTAAAAACATTCCTATTTCTCCACATCCTCTCCAGCATCTGTTGTTTCCTGACTTTTTAATGATTGCCATTCTAACTGGCGTGAGATGGTATCTCAATGTGGTTTTGATTTGCATTTCTCTTATGCCCAGTGATGATGAGCATTTTTTCATATGTTTCTTGGCCACATAAATGTCTTTTTTTGAGAAGTGTCTGTTCATATCCTTTGCCCACTTTTTGAAGGGGTTGTTTGTTTTTGTGTGTGTAAATTTATTTGTAGATTCTGGATATTAGCCCTTTGTCAGATAGATAGATTGCAAAAATTTTCTCCCTTTCTGTATGTTGCCTGTTCACTCATGCTAGTTTCTTTTGCTGTGTAGAAGCTCCTTAGTTTGATTAGATCCCATTTGTTTATTTTGGCTTTTATTGCCATTACTTTCGGTGTTTTAGTCATGAAGTCTTTGTCCAGGCCTATGTCCTGAGTGGTATTGCCTAGGTTTTCTTCTAAGGTTTTTATGGTTTTAGGTCTTACATTTACCTCATTAATCCATCTTGAGTTAATTTTTGTATAAGGTATAAGGAAGGGATCCAGTTTCAGCTTTCTGCATATGGGTAGCCAGTTTTCCCAACACCATTTATTAAATAGGGAATTCTTTCTCCATTGCTTATTTTTGTCAGGTTTGTCATTGATCAGATGGTTTTAGATGTGTAGTGTTATTTTGAGGTCTCTGTTCTGTTCCATTGGTCTATATATCTGTTTTGGTATCAGTACCATGTTGTTTTGGTTACTGTAGCCTCATAGTATAGTTCGAAGTCAGGTAGCATGATGTCTCCAGCTATGTTCTTTTTGCTTAGAATTGTCTTGGCTATATGGGCTCTTTTTTGGTTCCATGTGAAGATTAAAATGGTTTTTTTCCAGTTCTGTGAAGAAGGTCAATGGTAGCTTGATGGGGATTGCATTGAATCTATAAATTACTTTAGGCAGTATCACCATTTTTATGATATTGGTTCTTCCTATACATGAGCATGGACTGTTTTTCCATTTGTTTGTGTCCTCTCTTATTTCCTTGAGCAGTGGTTTGAAGTCCTTTTGAAAAGGTCCTTCACATCCCTTCTAAGTTGTATTCATAGGTATTTTATTCTCTCTGTAGCAGTTGTGAATGGGAGTTCACTCATAATTTGATTCTCTGTCTGTTACTGGTGTATAGGAATGCTTGTGATTTTTGTACATTGATTTTGTATCCTGTGTTCTCAGTTGTTTACTGTGATTCTTCCATCTGTTATCCTCAAACTAACTAGGAAGTTTCAGACCATGGCAGAATGAGATGTCCACAACATGCCAGTGGTTTGAGCAGCCCCTAAGGTTAAGAATGAGAAGTTTGCACTTCCAGGTTCATTATGAAGAGTAGGATATTTTGATCTTCTTCAATGAAAAGAGACTCTAAGGATTTAAATCTTTGATGATAGCTGTAGCACTCTGACTCTCATAGCATTGGTTGTTTGCTTCATGCAATGTAAAAAATACCAAGGAAAGAGAAATTGCAGTCTTGCTCTCTAGGGAGTTAAAATCTTATAGTGAATAGCCACATTGACTTAAAAAAATGGAAAACTTTAAATTAATATGGTGTAACCACTATTGAGTGCTGAATATATGAACCAAGATTAGAACGAGCTGCAATGAAGAGGTGGGAAGATGTGCTCAGCAGCGCCCTATGTTATAGCAGGCCCACTCTACTGTTCAATGAATGTGAATAAACTCAGAAGCATAGAAAACAGTAAAATGTAGTAAAATAATTAGGATGTAATTTTTTTTGTATTTATTACATTTGTTTTTAATATAACTTAATTGTAGATTTATATAATTTATTTGTTATTAACGTCTGTGTTTTTTAACCACCCAGCTCTCAAAATTCCTGAAAATGTGGCAATTGGCTCTCACAAGCTGCTATGAACTAGTTTCAGCATGCCCCTGTGCCATGTCTACTTTCTGTTTTTCACTGGTTATGCACTGACAAGTGTGCACCTAAGCTTTAGATTTAACATGTTCAGAATGGATTAATTTAGTAAAACTTTTAAACTAGATGCTAAACTACTTGAATGCTGCATATAAAAGATATACTAGGACCTAATTATATTAGACATACTAGGATCTAATTACATTTATTTTTCAATAAAAGGGAAAAAATCTTTGCATAAACAATAGTTTATGCAAATTATATTAGACATACTAGGACCTAATTATATTGGTCCTAAATATATTTAAACTAGATGCTAAACTACTTGAATGCTGCATATAAAAGACATACTAGAACCTAATTATACTAGACATACTAGGATCTAATTACATTTATTTTTCAATAAAAGGGAAAAAATCTTTGCATAAACAATAGTTTATGTAAATTGTATTAGATATACTAAAACCTAATTATATTTATTTTTCAATAAAAGGGAAAAATCTCTGCATAAACAATAGTAACAAATTAGCCACAGTTATGTCATCAATGGCACTGATTAACATGTTAGGAAAAACAGATGTACAATTCTGTAATATTACATCCATATAATTGAAGATTTGCTTACTAAAAATAAAATTTAAGACAAAGTCTGACTAACAATTCCTTTTCTTTTCATTTATTCAAAAATTTTAAGTATATACTTTAACTCAAGCACTATGCTGGATACCGGTTTAAAAGGATTTTATGAGTTTAGTAGGAAAAGTAGGAAACATTTAGCAAGCAGTTGCAGTATTGCAGGTCCACTGAATGAGGGATGCGGGTGACATAGGAGTACAATGACTTGGTACAGAAAGTCTTGCCAATACCTCTTCCTACAATCCTAATATTCATTAAAAACCATGCCATCACCATTACCACAGACTCAACCTTGACTCTAATATCTAATAACCTATGGCCAGAATAAGACCAGAGTATGAGAGAGCCAGATAGTAAGGAAAAGAAATGAGAACAGTTCACATGAAGAGAGCTCTAGGTGAGGCCAAAAATGAAATGTCCTTCAAAAACAGATCTGAGCAAGCAGTTCCCTGCTTGCCAGCAGATAGTGGTCAAGAGTCAGTGGTGATTGCATACTGTTTGTGAACAAACTCCTTATATGAGTGTAGCTCTTCTTGTTTGAGGATAAATAATGAGTGAAGAAAATATCCCAAAGCACAGGCTATTTCAAGGACTAAACAAAAATGTATAAGAAGGTGATTCAACTCGTTTGGCTGGAGTATGTCTTTTGGTATATTTTATTCAAGTATACAGAAGTGATTTATTTTAGGAGTCCATAAATATCTAAAACATGCTATCTTTGATAAAATGCAATTTGGCTGGGTGACCAAAATTATGTGCACATTCTAAACCCTAGGAGTCTACTAAAGCTTTCTCTATTGATGTCTGGAATTTTGAAAAGCTGTCTAAGGAGAACTTGAATTTTGTGTTTTGATAAATTGTAACAATTTTTGCACATTCAGTTTCTGCATAGATGCTTGGAGGTATAATTTTTATCTTATTAGATCAGCAGCATTTACAGGATGTGTCTAATTTAGGGGTCTTTTCATTGCCCTCTCCCCAAATATAATAAAATGTCTTTATACGCTCTGGTATTTTTTTTTTAACTCAGCAGTGTTTTCTTCATTATATTTTTGATTGTTGTTTCTGGTTCAATGGTTCTATAGGAATTATTTATTCTATTTTCCCACAGGAATTATAGTTATATCATAGTCCTTGAAATTCTTGCTTTATCCTATGAATTCTGTGTAACTACTCAGCTGGCCCACTCACTTGAAGTATTTCTCAACTTACCTCTTCTTTGTCATGTATTTGCATTTTAAGCAGTCTGACAAGCTGAAGCCCAAATACAACAATTTTAGACTGGTTGAATAAATTTAAACTAGTTGTTTAAAATTTAAAATGATCTATGGATCTTTAAGAAAATCTATATATTAAGCATTTAAAAAATTCTTAGTGAAAATATTTGAATATGAATGACTGATTCTTTCTACTAACTCAATTCTTGTTGCAGTCTCCTGCCCTTTCTTTGATGTAGAAAAATTGCTAACCAGTAAGTTTTCCACATTAGAAGCACAAAATACCATTCACATAAGTCAATCTATCACATGATCTACAAAATAGGTTGGACTTTCTCATATTCACTAAAATCTATCACTTAAAGACATGTGGAAATAGCTTGTGCTTTTGAAACACATTAGAAATGCTATTTATTTTGATTAAGACTCAACCTGAACACTCTGGTATGACAATTTATTTCTAACTCTTTTAATGGAAAGCAAGAACATTTAGTTGAACTTGAATCCTGACCATTTGGCAGCTGTTATAATTATGGTTTTAAAAAATCACTTGTTGATAAAATATTGTGGTTCAGTAGAAAAATATTTTGATCATATTATACTTCAAATGTTGGCTAACTAAAAACATTAATTTTTTTTCTTATTTTTCAAAGTACAATTCACTTTTTCTTATTTTATATCCAAGGCACAACTGTTTCTTCACCTGTTTTCACTTCCTTCCCTCCTGTGTCAGAAGAGCTGAAGTCAGCCTTCAATAGCAGTGCTAACTTTTGCCTCTCTTCTTTGGGGATCAAGGGCATGGACTTTATTATCAGGAAGATTTGGATTCAAGTCCTGCTTCTTCTATTAATAATATATAAAACCTGGGCAAATGATTTAATTTCCCTCAGCCATAATTTTCTCATTAGTAAATGGATTTACTTTATGGACTCACTGAGATGCTTCTGTAAAGTTGCAATACTGTACCAAACATTGATTTTAGTCTAACACTTCTGTTTTTATACACTCTGGTTAGCAGTATATTTGGTATATAGTTGGCATTTGATAGTGTGAAAGTCTAGTTTTAACTTCAAATGTATTTTTATTTGTGAATAAATGAAAAAAATTTTATTTTCTCTCTCTTTAATCATTTGTCTTTAGTTAATATTATTTGATTTCCTGTTCCATGCACCTTTCCATTAAAGGTATGTTTATTTTTGTTTGCTAAGGCACACATTGTCAAGTATTAAAACAAATAGTTCATGTTCTACAGAGGTAAACAGAATAAAAAAGATCCTATGAATAAAATGTTTTTAAATGTAACAACTAGGCCTTGGGATATGACATTGCCAGAGTTTTCAAAGTAGAACAACATTTATTTTACCTCAAGCATATTTAAGACTACAAAGTGGGTCTTAGCTGAATGTTAGTGTGGAATCTAACTCTGACTGAAACCATGCAGGTGTCTGGCATGTATGCTGAGCCATTTCTAGAGGGCTCTCTGTGGATAAAAAATCATTCATGTAGCTCTTTGACAGGAGAAACTCCTTACACTTTCTGCACAGCAGGCTCTGGACTTGCCACATCTGGTAACATTGGAATCCAGTTTTGTTCAAACAACTTCATGTTCTGAAGCAGGAAGAGGTAAATGGCTTTCCAGATAATCTGTTGTGATCTTATTCAGGGAAATATTTACAAGTAAAATCTCTCTAATTGAGAGAAAGACTCTCTGTATAGAAAATACCAGTTCAAGCCCTGTACTTAAAAGCAGATCTTTGGGTTAACTAGAGTAATCCAGTGCTGCTTTGAAGAATTCCATAGACGAATCGGTTTTATTCTGCAAGGATATATCAAGCAAATTCATTGTTACTCTTTACAACTCTGAAAGACACACACATACACGCACACACACATACACATACACACCTATACATACACACATATATGTATGTGTGTACACATATAATTTAGGCATATATATATGTCTGTATCTGTATATATTATGCTGAGAATACAGTAATGTGTGTGTGTATATATATGTATATATGTCTGTACACATATACATATATATACACACATACATATATATAATTGCACCACATGGCTGCTGAAGAAATTGTACAAAGAGTAGAAAGCCCATCAACTCCAGCATTTTGTTTTTCCCTTGTGCTTGCAATACCAGGATTATTTTTTTAAAGATTCTTTTCCATTTAGTGAAGGCTTACTTAGGTAAGAAAAAGTAATGGTTTCCATAATCACCTACCTGAAGTTCTTCTAAACAGTGCTACATCTCAACATGAATAAACGAAATTGCCACTACTACCCCCTCTCCCCTCAGATGCTGCTCCTGTGGTGACTGATGTGTGACCATTGGTCATACAAACTGAGTGAAGATGCAGGTGTCAATCCACATTATCAGCAGATCTATTTTTTTTTTTTTGAGACTGAGTTTTATTTTTGTTGCCCAGGCTAGTGCAATGGCACAATTTTGGCTCACTGCAACTTCTGCCTCCTGGTTCAAGCAATTCTTCTGCCTCAGCCTCTCAAGCAGTTGGGATTACAGATATGCACCACCACCCCCAGCTAACTGTTGTATTTTTAGTTGGGGTTGCACCATGTTGGTCAGGCTGGTCTTGAACTCCTGACCTTAGGTGATCCACCCTTCTCTGCCTCCCAAAGTGCTGGGATTATCCCAAAGTGTGAGAATAAGAGGTGTGAGCCACTGCGCCTGGCCAAGATCTAATAATTTTTGATTGTTAAAAAATAAAACAAGTTATCAGACATCTCTCTTGAATTCTAACACATAGCATCACACATTTCAGGGTATATCTTTCATTTTGAGACTATTACTTTGCAAAATAATTTTGAAATATGAGAAATACTATACAATATTGCTGGGTTACTAAAAATTTCAAGAATGCAAGCATGCCTATAAGACCCTGGGATCTGAAAACGATGAACTGAAACTGGGAGTTATTGGATCTTCTGAATATCCCCAAGGAACGTTCAGGTGCTTTACTGTCAATAACACATATTTTAAGCCACAGATAGTCTATTTCAAATATAAGATTATGCTTTAATATTTAATATTCTTTTTCAGACTACATTTCTTTCTGCCTCTCTGCCCTCTCCCCTCTGATTCTGATTACACTTCTTTCTCAGGATTGTGCCACCACATATCCTACTTTGAACATCATTCACTAATGCAGTGATTGTCAACTAGGGCTGATTTTTACCCCAAAGGAGACATTTGGCAATGTCTGGAGACGTTGTTTTTCATAATGGGGTGGGAGATTGTCATCTTGTTGGTAGAAGCCAGGGAGGCAGCACAACATCTTACAATGCACAGGACTGCCCCTAACAATGAAGGATTATCTGGTACAAACTTTCAAAAGTACCCAAAATGGGAAACCCTACTGTAGTGGGAGGTAAACTGGTTTGGCAAGTCACAGAAAGGCAGAGACAGGCAAGATATCTAACAGAGAGGACTACACATCCTCCCTAGAGATAAGGGTGCTAATGTAGTGACCTCAACAACTGCTTCTCAAAGTTTAATATGAATACAAATCACCTAGGAATTTGGTTAAAATTCAGATTTCAATTCAGAATGTCTGAGATGAGTCCTAATATTCTGCATCTCTAACAAGCTCCCAAGTGGTACTGATTCTACTGGTCTGAGGTCCACATTTTGAGTAACCATGGGCTAGATAATTCTGCATAAGACTTCTTAGGAAGAAACCTGATCAAAAGGTTGAGGAATAATTAAACAAATAAGAGAGGAATAATTTTATTATGTTTCAACATGTATTTGAAATACATATATAAGAACTATCATAAGAAATTTGAGCTTTTAATTTATGTAAATATAATTTTTATTATCAAAGTTATATGCAAAGAATTAAAAAGGCAAATTGTTCTATAAGACTTTTCATGGAAAATAATAGTCTCTTGATTCCGCTCCACTCTGAATTTCCTTCACCATTACCTGGTGCATTTCTTACCTTTCTCTGTATATCATGTTATTCTCTAATGCCACGTCTTCCTCTTCCTTGGCTAATTTCCTTGTATGATACAATGTATCATCTAGTAACTTCTGGACAAGAGGTACATTGAGCATTTGCATGTTCCGAAATGTCATCGTTTTCCCCTTGCAGTTGATGGATGGTTGGTCAGGATATAGTTTTTTGGGTTGAAAGACATTTAACTGGTGCATTGTCTTTTACATCGTAATACGCTTTTTGGGAAATTCAGATCTGTGCTCTTGTTAGCCAGATCTTTCTGGGCTTTGGCGACCCAATCAGCCTGCTTCTAGGCCTTCCTAATTGATGGCTTTTGGGATTCTCTGATAGGGTAAGCAGAACCCCACTGTTTCGATGGTTTCACAGCTTCCCACAGTTGCTGAGAGGTCTTCTCCTATTGCTTTTGATCTCACGCCTCTTCCACAAAGGCATCAATCTGCAAGGACAAGATGGATTGAAGAAACAGTATAGAAACCACAAAGAGGAAAGAACGTTGACGTTTTCAGGAAAGAAAGGATCTGTCCTGAGCCTAAAATGCAACTTCGGTGCCGTAACTCTGTCAAGTTTCTTAAGAAAAGATAAGCTAACACTTTTTTGAATACCCATAGGCTGGGTTCTTCACATATGTAACTTTATTTAGTCTCTTTAATAATTTTAATGTAAGATACAGATGCTTAGAGAGATTTATCAGATTACTTTAGGAAAGAATATGCAGAAATTGAATGCAGATTTCTTTTTCCAGAGACTAGAATAAAAGATCCTCAGTCCAAATAAAAATACAATGTCTAGAACACAAAGAGGAAATCCTAACTCTGCTCTGTCTAGTCATGACTGTGTTCTGACCGATACAACAGGGATTTTTGCACTTTTACCCTTTGTTCCAGGTGATTGAAAGCCTTTTGACACAAAGTACTTTTTTGTCTTCAGTTTCATAGACTAGATACATGTCTATTATATAGACTTCTTAAGCTAGCACAGAATCTTCTTTAGAAAAATCCTTATAAGTTTATGTTTTTTCTTTACTGAAGTAATAATTTTCTGTGGCACCAGTAGTGGTGAGGTTTGGGAATGCATCTACTGGATAATTTGTTATTACATTTCTTACTCTTTCCAAATACTGAATATGAATCTCTGCATTCCCATTAGCAGCCACCAGCAGTGTGCTGTTTCTCAGAGAAAACTTGAATGAAACAGGGAAGCAAAAATCACAAAATGTAAGAACGTCAGAAGAGCAAGGCAGCAAAAACCTCGCATCCTTAATTCAGAGTAAAGATGACATCTGAGAAATAAAGAAAAAAAATCTTCATTATGGGTGGAGAAGTTGGGAAAAGTTCATTCATTGTGTATAGAACTCATCAATGGAAAAAATGTACAAAAACTGTGTGATGGCCCAACCACGGGCTGTCATCAGACACATGGAGTCAACTGGTAAAAACTTGTGGCTGGACAGGATTGTGTTTCAGTGCCGGGTGGGACTCTTCAGGGTTTATGGCTAACTTAGGATTCTCCTTCAGCTTTCAAGTTGTGTTCCACAATTTTCCAGTGACTCTACAAGCAGCAAAATCCATAAACAAAAGTTTGAGCTATAAACATAATCACCAATAAATATTTAATATTGTGTTGTTATATTTTCTTCCTGCATGATATTTTAGGCAAAGAAAGTCTGAAAAATTTAACTTCACTATGTTCTTGAATGATAGGATATGTCTGAGTTTTACTTCTAATATATGGATTATTTGGTAAGGTATATTCTATTTTCCTTCTCTTGTGGCATTTTTTCACCATGATATTAGTAGGGAAAATAAAATGTGATTTCTACAGATATAAAGGTGGATTACGTATAAGTCAACACAAAGAATATAGCTTTTGGTTTCTTTCTTGTGATTTAGCTGTTCTGTGCCTGATTTTTTTTTCCTTTGGTGGACCCCTCTCCACACAAAAAAATCTGACCTCAAATAAGAAAAAAAGAAAATTTTCTATAATCTGCTCCAGAAAAAAAATTACTGGAAACCTTTGAATGAATTTTTTAAAAACTCCTCAAAATATGATTAATTCATGCATACAAAGAGAAAATTGGAGAAAAAAAATGACTTATCCAAACTATGCAAAAGATACTATTGAAATCTTGAACGTTGTACTCCAAAATGGTGAGTTGATTGGAAAATATGGATATTACAAATCATACATTAAATAAAGAGCATATTGAAGTATAAATATGAAATTATAATATTTTAGGCTAAAAATGATTTTTTAGACTGTAGTTGCAGAAGCAACTTGTAATTTGACAGTTTCCCTTGGGATAGTTGATTAATCTGAGTGAAAATTCAAGTAACTTAGAAACCTTAGTGAAAATTCAAGTGACCTCTGCCCTTCAAGTCCCAGGATGACAATGTCTCAATGGATACTTTGGAGAATTTAGAGACTCCTTCAACTTCAATAAACTCTGCAGTTAAGGTTGACTATCAAGATACAGACCTTTGAAAACGAATGAGACCAAGAGTGTGAGTGAATAAGTACATGGTGAATATACCATGCAGCCTTTGGCACCAAGAAGAAACTACAAGATCACCAAAAACAGCAATAAGATGGTCCACTTTACAATTTGTACTAGGCTTAAGCACCATGAGGGATTGATCATCTCAGATTATTTGAGAAGGACATGCACATTTTCTCTGCTGCTTAACTGGTTTAGTCTGGGCTGTGATCCATCTGGGCAAAACCAAGAATTTGGAGGTCAACTTGTTGTATAAGGTAGAATAGGGATAAAATTTCATCTTCCTCACTATGAACATAAGTTCTGATGAGGTCACCATGGAGTTGATTGCAAGTGTTTATGGATAACAACTAAATCACTCAACTTTGGTGAGTCTATTCTTAATACAGACATAGGAAATGTAATAACTCACACGTTTGGTGGGTGCTGTGGAGGTCCCTGTTATCTGTTCCAGATGACTGTTCAGCCAGCGCTCTGTTAGCTCAGCCATCATTCTCCTCCTTCTTTCTCTCTTTCTTCCTTTTTTTCTTCTATAGGGCATATACAATTACATCTTTGAGGGGAAGTTCTCATTCTTAGGAACTGTTTTTCTGTTTAAAATTAAGTAACAACTTTTGACCGTCAATTAATTATGAGTGGAATCGCAGTGATATGCCACTTATTGAACCTGATCTCATTAGCACCTTTAGCTTTGGCAGTATCAGTTTGAACCATATTAAAGGAAAATGGGATTTTATCAATTTAAAAAAAAAATTAGGCCTAGCATAGTGGCTCATGCCTGTAATCCCAGCAGTTTGGGAAGCTGAGGCAGGCAGATCACCTGAGGTCAGGAGTTTGAGACGAGCCTGACCAACATGGTGAAACCCTATCTCTACCAAAAATACAAGAATTAGCCAGGCATGGTGGCTAACACCTGTAATCCCAGCTGTTTGGGAGGCTGAGGCAGGAGAATCACTTGAACCCAGGAGGCAGAGGTTACAGTGACCTAAGATCACACCATTGCACTCCAGCCTGGGCAACAAGAGCAAAACTCTGTCTCGAACCAAGCAAAAAAATTAATAAAATGTATAATTGTACTTTTCCTCCAATTAAACTACATGATATGATATGAGAGATTAAGTGTATATTTCTGGGATATTGATGCTTGCCACTTTTGTAACAGCCCTGCTCAACACATGAATCTGTCATACCAGCCAACTAAGAAAATCACCCATTTTGAGGACAGGGCTGGATTCAGGTTTTGTACAACCTACAGATTCATAATGTGGAGTGACCCTGTGTGAAAAACAAGAAGAAGAATAGGGTCTTAGAAGTCTCTACACATAAGCGGCCTTAAAGCTTAAATTTTGTTAACTTTGCAGCAAATATGCCTCTTCCTGGGATTTGGTATTTTGTCTTGTTTTTCTCTGCAATCAGAGCAAAATGAAGATTCTAAAATATGGATATTTTCCTCACTTGGAATTCTGAAAGGATTTTGTTTTGTTTTGCAAGGAAATATTGAATTGTGGCTTTTCTTCCTACAATGTTTTTTGCTTCATTAATATCAAATTTAATCCCTGCTGTTCTTTCAATGACCCTAAGAACAAAATAATAGTAAGTCTAATATGTTGAAGGTATTTTAAATGCAATTATATCAAGTATGTGTGGCACAAACAAATCACGTAAGTCAAATGCATAGATAGCAAGTTCACACACTTATCCGGGATGGTGACCATTTCACCCTAAGAGCTGCTGAGGTGATAGTGGTTATAGCCCTCATTGGTTATAAGATGCTTCCTGATTTCTGAGATGTTACAATATGAGGAATATATACAAGTTAGAATTGATGAAATAAATAATTCTCTTTGTGTTGGATTTATAGTTTGAATTTTCTATCGAAATTTTTAAATTTTAATGACTTTTTAGAGCTTCATTGAGATACAATTTTCAACTCGTATTCACTTAAATGTTTATGATTTAATGATTTTTAGCACATTTATAGGCTTGTGCAAGCATCCTCATAATATAATTTTAGAATATTTTTATTATCCATCAAAAAAGCTCATATCCAGTAGCAACTGCTCTCCTTCCCCTGACTTTCTCTCCCAGATTTAATGACTATCTTATTTAAATATTTTAATATGTTTTATTTACATGTCCACTTTTTTATTTTGCCTATTTTTGTTTTATAATTTGTTGCTTAAATTTTAAAAATGCTATTTGAGGACCCTAAACTCTGATTGATATTTCATTTCCATTTGAGAAAGCGAGTCTTCTCATTGTTAATTTTGTGGCCTTTCTTGGCATTAGTTTTCTTCACATGTTTTAAGATATGGGTGAGTACAGGACTATCTTGTGTCAAAGTTTGTTCTTCCCTCTCCCTTTTTCTTTGAGCTCATTCTCACGTCTCTGTTGGTCTTAGAAGTTACCTTCTTACTGCCAGCTTCACACCCCATCTAAAAATAGCAGTATTGTAGATTCAGGCACTGAACTAGTGGGTAGCTCAGGTGTATATTGTGAAGTTAATTTTGCTTCTTCTAGTTTATAGATGTAGATTTACTTATGCCATAGCCTAGAAATAATATGGCCAGTTGGTTTAACTCCTTCCTATAAGGAAAGAAGCTTTACTTCAGTCCCTAGTATTAAACACTGGGCCTGATTCTCACTGCAATTTTAATACTGTTATCCATAGAGGATGAATTTCCGGCAGCTTCTTCTGCCTTCAGACCTAGAATTGACCTCAGCAGACATAGATGCAGCCCTGCTTACCATCTTAAATGTTTATTCCATTTCTTGTCTTGATTACATTTATTGTATTTTAAATCGTATTTGTATCTCTACTTTTAAAGGTGCCGTCTATTAAAACTCTATGTGTGTCACCATGTGTGTATGTATGTGTGTATAGGAGTTATTTGTATCTGGTGCCTCAAAGCAAGACATTAAAAGACTATTATAACTCAAAATCAGGCAAGTTTCTAAGCTGTCAAATGATTCTGGAGCTACAGGTTTCTCTCTGATTGCCTCGGGAATGTTTTAGATCTGCTATGCTGTTGATATGTTTGAATAATTACATCTTTGATTTTTTTTAAAAGTCTAGTTCTTAGTTTCTGGTTTTGGTTTGTCAAAAAATAAAAATCTGATAAAATTTTTATGTGGGACCTAGAAGACATAATTTTGTTGCTTTAAAAATGACTATATCAGTAGTATGTAGAATGCTTTAAAGTGAAAAAATGTAAGGTTACAATATTTGATGTTGTTGTAGTAACATGAATTATTAAGGATCTGGAAAAATTATTAGCAATGAAATGATGACACTGAATACCAAGAGAAATGGATGAATTATTAGCTATCCTAGGACTGGAAAAAACTATGACAATTGTCTAATTCACTTTCTCTATGATTTAATTCATCTCTCCTAGTTTATGAGTCTAATTTTATTAAAGACAAAAAAAAAAAAAATAAAGACACAGCCCATAGAAGGTGATCAAGATTAGTGAAACTAAGAAATAGACATATAGGATCCAGGATTGAAGCCAGGTAATCAGGTTTCAATGTCCAATTCATTTCACTATTTTATGAGGCTGTAAAACATTTTTATTTTTTGAATAGAACCCCTTTGAACAACCTAAAATGCACTCTTTATTCTTTCACATTATCCTGTTACATATGAACTATTCCCATGGCCCTTATCAAGTTATTCTCTGCCTTAGATGGTTTCCCACTTGAGGACATTTATGTCAGCTTCATGGGTGTAAGAACACTGAACAGACATGTTAGAGCATTTTATAACTGGGATATTTTCATTTCTTGCAGAGGTATAAGTCAGCCTTGCCCTGGAGACTAGTTTTAGAATGTTTTGTGCTCTGTTTTGTTTTGTTTTCAGGAAAGTGAGATCAAGAGGCAAAGCTATTAAGCTTTGCTCATTACTAAACAAAAACTGGAACTCATGTCTCTTTGCACAAACCTTCTACAGGGTTTTCCTTCTTTAGTTTTGCTGTTTCCTCATGGGGAATATTGTCTCCTTTCTGATTAAATCTTTCATATAACTCATCCTGATAAGGGTAGCCCAAATTGCTTTTTCTCATTCTTTCCTATTCTTAGTTAGGTAGCTAAATGAATATTTTGGGGTTTCACTACGAACTCTCCTACTATTTAGTAGACTTTTGCATTTGTCTTGTTCCCACTTATACTGTTATACACATTAACCTTGGGTATTGTTGCAAGCATTAAAATGCACTAATTTTAGCATATAATTTGATGTGTTCTGACAAATGTATATACTTTAATCACGATAATGAACAATTTGCTCACCCTGCAAAGTTTCCTGTGCCACTATTTAGTGCATTCTCCCTAACCCCATTCACAGGCAAGCACTAATCTGCTTTTTGTCACTATAGATTAACTTGCATTTTCTGTAAACAGAATTAGACTATATTCTCTTTTAAAAAGTCTAGTTTCTTTTAGTCAGCACAATGTTTTGAGAGGCGTTGTTACACGTCAGCAATTTATTCTTTTTATTGCTGAATGGTATTCCAATTGTGATCTTTTCTTCTATATTATCTAATCTACTGTTTATCCCATCCACGAATTTCCCAGACATTTGTTTTCATTCTTTCATTTTCAAATAGCTTCCGTTTCCTCATACTATTTTTCTTTTAAGTTCTTTAGTATATTTTGGCTAATACTTTAACAACTTTCACTTTGGGGTTGATTCTGTTGACTGATTATTTTTCTACTGGCAAGTTACCTTTTCCTGCTTCGTAGTCTATATAGCAATTTTTGATTTGGTACTATCTATTGTAAATTTTATACATTTCAGTGCCTGAATTTTTACCTTTTTAAAAAGAATGTTAGACTTTGATCTGGTCGAAAGATAAGTTACTTACAGATAAGTTTTATCTTTCTACATCTTGATGTTAAGTTTTTACAAGACAGATCTATAATAACCTTATTCTAGAGATAATCAAACCCCATGACTATGGTGCAATGTTTTTGGTGCTTTTACTAAATATGCTGGGCAACCCATGAGACCTCTCATTCTGGTTAATTGGAATCCAAATGTCCCCTCGCCCCTTTCTACGTCTGGAAATTCATGTGTCATATAGCTTCTTAATCATAACTTTTTTGGTCTTACAGAGTTTAAGCTATGCATACCTGAGTCAGCATTTAATGCAGATTCAAAGAGACTCAATTCTAATTTCTGAATGTTGTTTGCTGTGCAGTCTTTTGTAGTTTTATCTGTCAAACTTTTGATTTTAAACATTGTATACTGAGTTATAACATTTCCATTTGATTATTTTAAATATTTTTTATAGCTCTCCTTTAATTGTCTATCTCTTTACAAATCCAGTGTTTTCAAATCATTTGATGGAACATAGAGTTTTCTTTGACCACACGTTTAGGCTGTATTTGTTGTTTTTTCTTTTTATTTTGTCTTGTTTTTTTTTGCAGGGGATGGGGGCATAGGGTCTCATTCTTAATGCGACAATCTCAGTTCACTGCCACCTCCACCTCTTGAGTTCAAGTGATTCTCCCACCTCAGTCTCCCAAGTAGCTAGAATTACAGGCATATGTCACCACTTCTGGCTAAGTTTTGTATTTTTTGTAGAGACTCATGTTGGCTACGCTGGTCTCAAACTCCTGATCTCAAGTGACCCACCCACCTCAGCTTCCCAAAGTGCTAGGATTACAGGCTGAGCCACTGTGCCTAGCCAGGTTTAGGCTATATTTGTGTCATTGCATGTGTTAAGGGTTATGGTTGGAGGAGGCTAATTAATTGTATCCTTTCTTTTCAGATTCCAACAAATTGAGATATAGACAAGCAATCAGATTATGGTGAAAATTCAGCTTTAACAGTGGCAAAGTTTGATTGAAGACTATAGCTTGCACTAGTAGTAAAAATGAGCTGCATACTGTGACCCATCCTGTCCTAGGCAGTACAACTGGAGAGTTCTTCGTGCCAATGGGAGCTAATAAAATGCAAAGGGGTAGGCAAAGAAGAGATGGCAAGTTCCTTGTAGAACCAAGGGGCTCTGTCAGGCACTAATATTGTCCATCTCCTAAAGTCACACGTTTATGGAAAAGGATGAATGAGTGGTGGAGATGCAATAAAAATTTCTTTCCAAGGACTTTACAAAGACTGCGGAAGACTGAGGAGAGACTGAAGGGAGTGCAAGGAAACCTTGTCTTTTCTGATGTCCATCTTGTTCAAACAAAGTCGGCTGAATTAAGGCTCTGCTTGTTACTTGTCAATCCCAATCCATTATGAAATGCAAAAAAGAAAAATGACTAGCCATATAAAGTGTAGTGAAATTGTGTTGAAATTAAAGTTAGTAACGTTTGTGTTAATATTTGCATGTTTGAATTTTTCAAGTATCTTGGAGTTTTTAAAAAGTTCAATCATCAGAATAATTAGTTGCTATATTTATATTGTAAAAGTAAATATAATGGTATTTTATCTAAATTGCTTGTAATTTAAAATTATGGATTCTTACAGTAAGCTTTATTATATTTTATTAAATTTATATTTGATTACATATTTATATTTAGTTATATATTTATTTTAAATTATGCATTTAATTTTTATTATATTATTATTTATTGGCTGAAGGGAGAAGAAATACATATTACAAATCTGAAACCTAACAATAAAATTCAGATATTAACATGCATATATTTATATAAGGTTAGAGTTCAATGTTGAGCTCATTTAAAAAACGTTTAATAGATGTAACTGACAGAGTGATGATGAATGCCCACAAAAAATAACACAAACTATCTAGTGTTAAGAAGAGTATACACCAAAATCTAGAAAAATAATATTTAAATCCATTTTTTAAATTACAGAAAAAGGACAGTGGAGTCATAATTGCAGTAAATATGTAAATCTATAACTCCCTGTTTTTCCTTTAACATGGATCTGGAAATATATAAGAAGTGTATATACTTCAATTTCTTATGCTTCAGTTGAAATGATTACAAGTTGCCACACTGCCCAGATTCCTGCCTCAATAAATAAACTTATCTAAACACCTCGTTTTTAAAAACAAAATTTTCACTGGGGCAATTTACTAGAGGCATTTAGGCTCTGATAAGTGCCAATATTTACTAGTTCACCTTGGAACCATGAATCATGTATTTGGCTAATGAAAAAGTGGTCGTAATTATATTAAAAGTACAATTACAGTTTTCTACTCCTACAATATAGAAGTAATATCAAAAGTAACTTTCTCCAATATCTTCAGTCATTTTTCAATCTCCATGAACATCTCCTGATTGTGTCATCCTCATCTTAGCAGTAGATAGTCATTCTGATATTGTTTTGATCGTTCTTAATATTCCTAAAGCAAGAAAATCACATCTATGTGGTTTTGATTTTCCAGTTAAATAAAACTATAGACCAGAGGCTACTTTTGCTCCCTGTTTTGAATCAATAGTAACAATCTGGTCTGTTAATGGAAATCATTGTGTTGAAGTGGCTTTGGTATGCTAGACATCAACATAAAGCTGTGGGCAGATTCATTCAGTGCATTGTGTTTCTAGTTGATGAGAGTTCCTAAGGTGTCTCCAACTACTGGCTATGTCAAGTGCTTTTGGCAGGTACATACTACTGAATAAAGAGATATGATTTGCAAATCACCATACTAGACTCTGGGGAGTAAATAAAGATTGATATAAAGACAGTGCTCTCTGCCTGCGAGGTGAGATTAACTGAAAAGGGATGTGGGGTGAGACGGAAAGTAGGAAGCAGGCAGCTTGGCTTTTCGAGAGAGCAGCAGTGGAGACCTGTGTAATGTAATGCCTCCCATCATGTTGAAAGAAATTATTTCAGTGTATTTGCAATTATGACTCTGAATTGCATCCATATGAAAGCACAATTATGGAGAAGAAGTTATTGCCTTTACCTCACTATCTCATTATCATTGGTAAGGGACTTAGGGTGTCTTGAAAAGGGTGAGATAATTTATTCATTAGTCCACTGATGCATATACTCATCCTCATCCAATTATCCATCCGTTTGTTATTCCAAAGTTTGTTGAGTTCTGATCTATGTATTAGACAGACAAAGTTCTGATCTAGGTATTAGAAATACAAAAGAAATTTGCTGGGTGTGGTGGCTCACACCTGTAATCCCAGCACTTTGGGAGGCTGAGGTGAGTGGATTGCTTGAGCTCAGGAGTTCAAGACCAGCCAGGGCAGCATGGCAAAACTCTGTCTCTACTAAAAATTACAAAAATTAGTCAGGCGTGGTGGCACTCACCTGTAGTTCCAGCTACTTAAGAGGCAGGAGAATCGATTGACCCCGGGAGGCGGAGGCTGCAGTGAGCCGAGATTGCACCACTGCACTCTAGCTGGGTGACAGAGCAAGACTCTGTCTCAAGAAAAAAAAAAAAAAAAAGAAATACAAAGGAAATTCAAATATCATGTTTATTGTCAAGAAAAGTTTTACAGTCTACAGTAGTTTACCTTAAATAAGAACAAGGCCAGTCCTTGCATTAGGCAACTAGTAATGACCCAAGCCAGTTCCACTGCCCTGAGGTATCCACAGCAGCACTTATTTTTCACTATTATTGGTCCAGTCTTGCAGGACCTCAATGTCTTCCCTTTCTAAAAAATTCTTTTTAAAACAGAAATAATCCTTGGAGAAACCCTACATTCAGATATTGCTAGGTAACTTAAATGATTGAGCAACATTTTGGAAAGAACTGATTAGATGGTTTGGAGTGAGAATGGCCAAAATAAGCTTCCAGAGAAAGGCACAAGGGCACTAACAGAAGAGGCAAAAGTGCCAGTTCATTTTGATATATTTTACTGTTCTATGAAGAAGAAAATGATGACCAAAAATAAATGATAATATCACCATATAGAGAAAATCATTAAAATGCCATTTTAGAAGTATTATCATCAGTGAAAAAATGTTTGTTTACAATATGTCATAAAGTGAAAAAGGAATTGTTAAAAAGTGCCACATTGTGATTTTATATGTTGTTGAAATATGTATATACACATATGAATAGAAAAAAATGGAAAATATATAGACTAAAAAATGTGTTAGCACTGAAGAGTTGAATAAATTTGTACTTGATATTTTAAAATTTTTTGGAGCATATACTACTTCTGTAATCTTTTAACATGTAAATGTTTTAATTGAACTATAATAAAAATTTGCAGAAGTACATAAATTATAAGTGTATAGATCAGTGGCTTTTTAAGAATTAAGTATGCCAAAGTACGCAACACCCAAATCAAGAAACAGACTATCAGCATCTCAGAAGCAACTGCTTCCTCATCCCTGACCCCTTGCAATTTACTACCCTGTAATAATTTTATTAAAGGTTTTTAACATCAGTCTTGGATAAATGTCTTATGTGAACATGTGGTATTACGTTTGTGTGCAAATCACTAAATTTGTCATTATCCTCATACATATGGAGTGCACAAAACTTAAAATATTTAATTGAATAAGAATTTGTGAATGTATTTTGCAATTCCTAGCACAAATGCTAGTAATTACTATTTTAAACTTCTCTGACCTGGTACACAAAGACCATTAACTGTCTTTATTTATGATTTCCTTCCTCAGTCCTTTTTCTCTTATTCCTCCCTCTCTCTCTCTTTCTCCTTTTTCTTCTTTCTTTCACTCCTTCTCTCTTCCTCCTCTCTGTCTCTTCCTCCTCTCTTTCTCTTTTCCTCCTTTCTTTTTCTTTCTTCTTTCTTTCTTTTCTTTAAAAAGCTTTCTTTCTTTCTTCCTTTCTTTCCTCTTTCTTTTATTTTGTAGTCGACTAAAATATATTTCACATAATCTCAGTTTATTCGTGTAGCTCACAGAACCTAACAGAATGTGTAGCACAAGGCTCCTTGCTTGATGGCTTTTCTCTGTTCTAACTCAGTGACCACATTTTGCCATTTTTGTCCAAGTGGTTTACTAGCCTGGACTACAGTTTAGTTTGGATGCTCTTTTATTAAAGAATCTGTGCCTGTCAGTTTCCCAAACCGGTCAAGTCAGACCAAATCCCCGTGAGGATATGCACACATGCAAATAATATTTATTTGTAGAGGCTCTCAGAGTTAATGAATGTGAAATCCACAACAGTCTCTCAGCTGGGTAACTAGCTTTCTGGATGGATGTCAGTTTTAACCTAATAATTACTTCTCCATATTTTTTCCTCATTCCTCTAAAGGCAGAGTCTTTTCAAAACGATGACAGCCATACATTATTTGAAATCATGGTTCTCAATCTTTGAATCAATAAAGGAAAAAAAGTAAATTTTGCCAATTTTGAAAATGTATTACATTATGATATATGGTAAACATAAAAGGAAGTCAGTTATGGGACTATGGAAGATACTAACCAGTAGTCAAACGAGTGCATTTTAAAATTTCCTTCTTTGATAAAAAAGTTTAATGGACAAACTATGGGGCCAGATTATATCAAAGAGATCTTCTACAGAGCTTAGGCGGCTTTAAAAAGAATGAATTAGCTCTATATATACTGATATAAGAGATCTTCATAATATGTTACTATTAAAAAAGATTTGCATGAGAAATAGATTTGATATCCTACCTTTCATGTAAAGGATGGATTGATCTATCAATTGATTGATAAATAGGTCCACATATGCACTGTGTATTTGTTGAAAACAATACCAAAACTTAGAAAGAATGGGTAGAAATAGAGAGCAGATTTATGTTTTTACCATATGTTCATCTGTTCTCTGTATTTTATACCATGTTTATTCATTATCTCTATAAAATCATATTTAAAAAAAAAAGAAAAGAGTGCTTTGTACTATACAACTTAGGACTTTAAGATCAAAACCAAATTGGTAAACTCAGAAAATACAGCCCCGATCCAGACTCCAGGAGCGGGTTCTTGGATCTCGTGCAGGAAAGAATTTGAGGCGACTCACAGAGCACAGTGAAGGAAGCAAGTTTATTAGCAACTACTTTGTTAAAGGTAAAATGTCCTCAGAAAGCAGGAGGAGGGATGTGTCGTCCTTTGTTATAAGTGTCTCTATTGATAAGAAACTATAAGGAGCTATAATCAGACTTGAATGTGCAAATGTGCTCATTAAAGATAGTGGCTATTAGTGTTACTGATGACCATTAATCCTTCAACCTAAGCTTGCTCACAAGCTTTAAGTAAAGTGGACAGTATTTTTAGGACATCTGGACATTCTGCTTGGTTGGTGAGAGATATTCTGTATGGCCATACATATTCTGTAATTCTAATTGGTGGTCAGCTTGGGATGTGGCTATTTTCAGACCATAAGTATTAACCTTATAGATGCCTTGTGAGTACTTAGTTTCTAACTTCAAGATGGAGTCACTCTGGTCAAGTTTTATTAAAACAGAGTCCTGATAAGCAGGAGTTCCTCTAACTCCTTGATCAAATATTTAAACCTTGTTTCCTGATGAAATTATCTTCTTTCCACTTCATCACCTTGTCACTCTGGGCCACAGGTCTTTCAGAAACCATTTTTACTTGTTTCTTCCCAAGTGTTTTTCCTAATACATGTTAATTATTGTCTGTGACCAATCACCAGGCATGTCAAAGGCAATGGACTCAATTAATGAAGGAGCTTTGGATTCACAATAGTTTTTTGTTTTGTCCCGATTGATGTCAGAGGCTACATACAAAAGTCAATAAATCAATTACCTAATCACTTTATAATCTTTTCTATGCATGCACAAAGTAATGGTCAGTAGTTCCATGTCCTATAGGTTCTGTTCTGGATCATTCCACGGTAAAAACTTTGGTATTGTTTGGCGTTTAGTATTCTGCATTTTAGTCCCCATTTTAAACAATTAAACTTATTTCCAGCAAACACTTTGTTTGCTATTTCTAGATTGTTTGTGTATCATCTAAAAAAGACTTAATAAAATATAACTTGCCTAACCCAAACAAAATAATTAGAATTAAGGTTTCTATCTTTCTATTTGCTTATTCTTGTAAATCTTATTTTTCTATGCCAGTGAGACCTCTTTAACTGGTTTTTCATCTAGCTCTTAGCTTTTTATCAATTCCATAGAGGTTTTAATCTGCTTTTCTAGCACTGGTAGCTCTCAAACTCGGACATTTTCTCTTATTTCTGCTATCTTAATCACCCAAATTTATACAATAAAACTTTGTCCCTCCTCCTGGCTTTTATGAGCGAATGAGATCATCACAAAAGCTTTAAAACTGTTTCCAGGATAAATACATGGTTTAAACTGGAAAGGGATTACCAACAGCAGGGGGCATGTGGAGGCGCCCTTAAAGGAGAATGGGTACCAATCTTGAAGACTGATGTGGCACATTTAATAAAATGTAATTAGATATTCAGAACAGTAAGAAAATTACAATTTTTATTAGCTTGGTTTGATAATACAAATCACAAAGAGTCAGGGTGAAAAAATTTCAAAGCTTAAAAAATTTGGAAAGATAATTTTTACTTCTTGGTAACAAGTAACAGCTGACGTTAGAACAATATTTCTATTAAAACACACACACACACACACACACACACACACCCCTAAATAAATCACATAAATCATTTTCCAGAGAGAACTTTACAAAGAATGAGCACCAGATAAAATAGTGTTCCAGGGAGTGAAGAACTTTCTGTGCTCTAATGGATTTTCAACCCCACCCACCCCACCCCTGGCCCAGGGGTTATTTGCTGATTCTGTGGGCAAACTAGTGGTTGAACTTACTCCTAACAGACAGCTTCTGTTGGGAGGAGAAGAAGCTGAAGTAGCAATTTTAGTGGTCATGTTAAACTAGAATAATTGGAAACTTGAGGCTGATTTTACCCAAGGGTCATTTGCTGAATCTGGGCTCTGTGGAAGGCAAGGGAGTTGGGATTAGCCTTCTAAAAACACAGAGTGAAATCCCTGGCAATTTTACAGAGTTTAGGAAGCCAACATTATGGGGAGAAGAGGACAGCCTGAATCTCATTTCCAATTTCCCCCTCAAGATACTCACCAGATTTTGAAGCCATATTGTTAAGATGTTGGAAAGTTGTGCTGGAAATCGTTGATATTCAGAGCTTAATCTTCTGCAGAATTTTGAGACTGATAAGATAGATACTTGCTAATTTCTTTATCTAAAACAAAGGAGTATATACTAGAAAACAGTGTTGACTTGGAAGTAGATAGATCCAAACAAAATCTGGAAGCCAATCTGGAGATAGTTTATCCTTGGATATAATTGATAGAATCAGCAACTCAAATTATTGTCTAACAAAAAGAGAAACTCTCTAGTGGGATATAACATCATATGGCATTTCTGAGGTTTTTTTTTTTATATATACAGTGTTTGTCTGGTGATCAAATATCTATAATAATCAGATAGTTACAAAAATGTGATTATCAGTGGGGGAAAAAATAAACAACAGTAAAGACAGGTAATAGAGATGTTGTAATTAGCAGTCAATGACTTTAAATAAATATGTTTAAATATGTTCAAGAAACATGTCTGAAATTTATTCAAGGAAATGGAGAAAAAGTTGTACAAAATAAATGAAAGTATAAAAATATCATCAGATAATTATTAATAGAATGAATCAAATTTATACTCCACAAGTAAAAAAAATCTAAAATTATCAAGTAAATTGATGAGTTTATCAGTAGATTGTGAAATTGCCTCTGTAAACTTTATAAACTTAGGGAGGAAGGGAGGGAGATAAATGAAAGTAAGCCAAGCTTACAGCACACTCACCATCAATTATTAGGTCAGCTTGCTCTTGGACCCACTTCCTCATAGTTGTTTTCCTACTATCCCAGAAGCATGAAAACCTTGTCACAAGGTTGTAGATCACCTTAACTACTCTATAGACAACAACTTGAACATTGTGAAATGTAAAGTTTTTCATTTCAGATATTCTTTCAGGTCCTGCATACCAGCAAAACTACGGAGATAAGCTGGTCTGAAGGATGCCATGAGAAGCTGACTCACCAAAGAATGCAGTTTCCACATGCTAAAGATTTTATACCCCTTACCCTGACCGATCCATGATCTCAATTTTTCAGTCCCTCACCATCCACAATCCCCTTAAAAATCTGAGCCCAGAACTCCTCAGAGACGTGGAGTTGAGGGTCTCCTCCCATTTCCTTGCTTAGTTGCCCTTCAATACTTAAACTCTTTCTTTGCTGTAAACTCTGCAGTCTCAGTGTATTGGCATGTCACTACACAGAAGATATAGGAAACTATTGGTCCTGTAACAACTGCATGCATGAGAAGACAAGATTAGTAAAGTGGAAAAATGACCAATAAAAACCTACCTGAATAGAGGCACACAGACTAAAAAGCACAGAGCAGAGCTAAAGTATCAGACATATTAGAATAATATAACATACATCTAACTCATGTGCCAGAAAAAAAGAGAGAATAAGACATAAATTATATTGAGAAGTTAACATCCAATAATTTTTCAAACCACTTAAAGATGTCAACATTTATATTCAAAAAACCTCAGGAAACTCAGAGTAGGCGAACCAAAAAGATAACCACACGTGGATATAAAAGTGATCAAATCCATGAAAACCAAAGGCAGAGAAAAATCTTAAAAGCAGTCTGAAGACAAGACGTATTTCAATCAAAGAAGCAAAAATTATTAATTTCTCAAGAGAAACACTGAAAACAGGAAGATAATATAATGACATTGCTAGGGGCTAAAAGAAAATAATTATCAAACTATAATATACTGTCAAGTTGTCTTTCAAAAATGAAGGTGAAATAAAGCATTTTCAGACAAAAACTGAGGGACTTTATCAGTATTCAGCTTGAACTAAAGAAAATAACTGAAAGGGTTTTTTTTAGGCAAAAAAAAAAAAAAAGTCCAAAACACAGAAAAGCAGGCGAGAATAAAGAACAAAAAGAGAGTAAATTTCTGTAATCCCAGCACTTGGAAGGCTGAGGCAGGCAGATCACCAGAGGTTGGGAGTTCCACCAGCCTGGCCAACATGGTGAAACCTGTCTCTTCTAAAAATACAAAAATTAGTTGGGCATGGTGACACACACCTGTAGTCCCAGATGCTTGGGAGGCTGAAACAGGAGAATCGCTTGAACCTGGGAGGCGGAGGTTGCAGTGAGCAGAGATCATGCCACTGTACTCCAGCCTGGGTGACAGAGCAAGACTCCATCTCAAAAAAAAAGAAAAAAGTACATATGTTGGTTGAAATAAAAGAATATTAACTATAAAAAATACTTGCCGCTATGTCTAAATTAGATATAGAATTTAAATGCCTGACAACTATAAGGCAAGAGGTCAAAGTTTGGGAAAATAAGGCTTATAGGTTCTGTTTTTTGCTGTATCAAGAAATTGGCAGCTTTCTTTGCCATTATCAATGTGATTCTTCTAAACTTCTCTTATTGATTTCTAACAGTCTGCCCAATGCCTTTTAGATGACAATAGATGACTCTTAACCCCATTCCAATGATGGACTTGCTTTCTATTAATAAAGAATATTTTGCCACTTCCACTTTCTTAGCTACAATTGAATTACTATGTATAGTTTGAATATGACCCCAAAAACCGTGCATTGGAAATGGAATCCCTAATTGCAACAATGTTAAGAGGTAGGGCCTAATGAGAAACAATTATGTCATGAGGACAGAATGAATAGATTAAGGCCATTATTGCAGGAATGGGTTTCTTATAAAAAGGGTGAGTTTAGCCTCTTCTGGCTGTTTCTCTTGCCCTATATTTACCCTGGCACCATGGGATAATACAGCAAGAAGGTCTTTGCAAAATGCCAACACCTTTTTATTGGACTTCCCAGCCTCCAGAACTGTGAAACAATACATTTTATTCATTATAAATTAGTCTGTGGTATTCTGTTATAGCTGCATAAAACAGACTATTACCAAAAAAAAATCTGTTTTCTTCAGAAATGGAATATGGTAGATCTCTATATTATTTATACTTAAGTATAAATAATATAGAGATATAAATAATATAAAGTATATAAATAATATAAAGTATATTATTTATACTGAAGTAACTTATAATGTGCCATTGCATTGTAAACTCTTAGCAGGTTCTTTTTCTTTATTCTGTATTAAAGCCCCAGATGCTTCCTCAACTGGTATTGGCTTTCTTTATGTAGTTTCTAGATGTTGCCCTTTTTGTTTGTTTTTCTCATCTGAGTATTATGAAAACATTGATAGTCTTTCACATGTTCTCAAGGTTTTGCTTAAGTATACTACTTTATATCCTCTGAAACTTGAAAGTGGTTGATTTATCACCCTGTACAGATGGTATCAACTGATGTTCAGATTGTCTTGATCCCAAAGCAAAGGTCTCAGAATGGAATGATTTTTCGGATTATGGTTCATTTAATTTGTGGATGTTCAAAAGCAATATGCTTATTTTTTCAAATTACTGAAAAAGGGATTCAAACCTGTCTACATGTTGTCCTTGCATATTGAAAAAAATCACAGTTTGAAAACACTTTACAGAAATTATTACACAATAGATATAGGGAGAGCAATGCACTATTTTCTAGTGTAATTTCCTTGGCTTTTTGTTTTTCATTTTCTTCTTGCTCTTTTAGTACCAATGAAACAGAAAACTGGATTTAGTCTTGATTTTTCAAGATAATTATTCCAATTATCCATTTTACTTCGTTAATTGTTACAGATAAAGATTTAGTATAATTTTGATGAGAAAAATAGTATTTAAAACAATCAGGGTGTTTGACTAACTTAGTTTAAAAGCGTTTGTGTTTGCCTAAATGTTTTAAATGAAGATCTTGTCTGCCTCAAATAAGCCTGACCATAAATAAAATAAGTTTAGAAAATAAACATCAAACATATAAAAGGAGAAATAAAAGCAAATCAGATATCCAAAACAAATATTTCAAAAATATATATCTAGCTAGGAGAAATTGTTTTAGGAAAATTATTTTATAAATTTAATTTTAATAATTTTCATTTTCTTTAATTTCCTTCCAGTAATGAAAAAACTGTTTTCTGTGTGGTTACTATATTTTTTACATTCAATTACATTCTTGGAGGAAAGCTTCATTTGTTGTCATTTGTGGAATAATGCAATCCCATAGTGGTGGCAGTTGAAAGTTCTGTGATTTGCATCTGACTCGGTATGACACAGCTGTTTTAAGGAGTATCAAACATGATATCCCTCAGTTCACTTCTCATTTATCTCCAAGCTTGGCTTAGGAAGAGGCTCAGATCTGAGTATGTGATGTCAGCATGGGTTGATATTCACAAAGGCTTAGATATAGAAGGGGAGCAAGACAAGAACAGAGTTGGGTAAGTAAATGAGATGACCTGAAGATGAGATGAGGATTAGAGATGAAATCATTGACACATCTCTAAAGTGGGAAGGCAGGAGAAAATAAAACTCAATTTGCTTCATTTAAAAAAACTGTAGCTCTAGAACTGTATTATCCAAGAGGCATAAAATGTTCTAGATATTTTACTGTGATTTTATTCCATTTTTCTATTAAAAAGATGGTATGTCCTCTCAAAAACCAACTAGTCAGTAAACATAGCATTATGACAAATAATTCTGAAAATGACAATCAAGTTATCGAGTTCTGTAAATTTATGATCTATAAACAAATCAGAATGAGAAGCAAAATATATTCCTTATTTTCTCTTGCCCTTACATGGTAATCTGAGTTTGAGAAATAACTTCTGAGTGTATTTATAGCAGGCAGATGGTTTTGTTGCCTACTGTTAGTTTGGAAGGAAAGGAGGAAGATATAGATAGGTGACTTGAGGAGAACACTTTGCTAAGCAGGCATGAATAGAATGCAGATTTTTAACACCTAATCAGTTTTGAAAATGTATATATAAAACTGTGCAAAAGAATTTGTCTAGTTTTTTTCCTGTATTATTTAATGGTTGAAGCCTTTAGACCTTTTTTTGTTTAACAGTAAGACCAAAAAATATACTGCTTCAAAACTTGCAGTGACAATTACAGCTGGATTAGCCAAACCATATGGAATAACATTTTTTCTTTGAAAAACTGTGCAGTTTATTTTGAAGAAAATATGGTTATCATTAATGCTAGTTTTTAGTTTCCTCCAATCTTCTATCTGGTTCAAGTAATCAATTTTAAATTTCTGTTTAGTAAGTTTACTGCAAATGTGCCAAAATTTGACATCTGCAATTCTTAGTATATGCTGTTAAGAAAAACAGTGTTATTTTAATTAGGTATGATTTCAGGCTTGTAAACAAAATAATGATGTATTTTTTTCCTTTTGCTTCCCAGGAATAGATGTTCACCCAGATCCATAGTTCTCAAATAGGTGAGCATATTAGAATTGAAGTTTACTTGGGAAACTTCTAAAAATTGTAAATCCTTCCTTTCTCTCTTCAATACTTTCCCCAAGTTTCTTCCAGGGATTGCTATATCTTATGTTAAGCACATATTATGTTAAGCACAATTGCCAAGCATTGCAGTATGTTCTGGAGCTACAAGGTCTGTGAACTATCACACTTGCCTTCAAAGACTTCTAGTTTTTTTCTATTGTGATAAGAAAATAAATGACATGATACAGTGGGATAAGTGCTATTATGGGTAAAATGAACTTTATGAAGATAGCCTCTAACACAAATTTATGGGATAAGGAAAACTTATCAGAGAAAGTGAAATCTAAGATGACAGTTGAAAGATGACTGTAAGTTAACTAGTTATAAAAGCGGATTTTATGTATGAAGGTGTATATATTTAGGAGTGTGGTTTGAGGTTTTGGGTCTTTTTTTGAGATGGAATCTTGCTCTGTTACCCAGACTGGAGTGCAGTGGCACAGTCTTGACTCACTGCAACCTCCACTTCCTGGGTTCAAGTGATTCTCCTGCCTCAACCTCCCAAGTAGCAGGGATTACAGGCACACACCACCACACCCAGCTAATTTTTGTATTTTTAGTAGAGATAGGGTTTCACCATATTGGGCAGGCTGGTTTCAAACACCTGACCTCATGATCCACCCACGTCCCAGTGCTAAGATTATAAGCGTGAGCCACCATGCCCGATAGGTTTGAGTTTGAAGGTTGTTGCAGAGAACATTTTGAGCAAAGGTGTATTCGAAGAGTATGCAAAAATATGAATGAAAGAGTCAGGATACATTAAATGCATTATTGTAGTTTGGGAAAACGGTACATGATTAATGAAATGAGAGAAGATATTTAGGAGATTGAGGCTGACTATAAAGAGCTGGAGGAAGAAGTTCACTCTTTATCCTGAAAAGATAAAGTGAAAACTTTAACAGTAAGACATCATATTTGTGATTTTGAAAACTTACTGATAATAGAGAAGCAAGAGGCTGGAGGCAGTAAGACACTAATGTAGTGTCTTAGTCAATTGTGCTGCGATAACAAAATACCTGAGAGTGAGTAGTTCATAAAGACAGAAAATTATTTTTTCACCACGTTGGAGTCTGCAAAGTTCGAGAACAAGGTGCCAACAAATTCAGTTGTCTGGTGAGAGCTTCTCTCTGCTTCCAAGGTACCTTGTTGCTGTGTCCTCACATGGTGACAAGTGGAAGAACGAGCTAGTTGAACACTGCAGACAGTTTCTTTTGTAAGAACCGTAATCTCATTCCAGAGGAAAGAACCCTCATGGCCTAATCAACTCTTATAGTCCCTGCCTCCTAATACTTTCACATTGGTAACACCTGAATTTTGGAGAAGGCACATTCTAACGATAGCATCCAGATGAGAAATTACAGTAAAAAAATATCATGAGAGTATTAATGAAAAGATTATGGAAACAAAATATTGAGTCCATATTTGCCTAATCTGGATGTAGGGAAGACTTTAATAAGATACTTTAGGTATATTTTCACTCTGCTTAACCAGAAAGTTTTCCTGAACATTTTATAACATGAGTATTTTGCTTCATGTAATACTTATAATTTGAATATTTTTAATGAATTATTTTAATAAAAATATCATATGTTTTATCTTTAAGAAAACACCTCTCATGATTCCTTAGCCCTCTCCAAGTACTTCCCATTTTCTGTTCCCCTTAAAGGGAAATTTCTCAAAAGGTTGCCAATTTTACTGCCTTGTCTTGCTTTTCATTTTCTTGTTAATCCACTCTTGGATTCTGCTCCCAATACTTCCCTTGCCAAGACCCATAATGACATCTACATTGGAATATTCAGTAGACGTACTTCTGCCATCATTTGATCACTCTGTTCTGGAAACATTTGCTTCCCTTGAAACTATGATCTTGGTTCTTCGTCCATCTCTTTTGCTTCCCTGTCTCTTCTCTTGTCCTAGATGCTCCTCTTCTGACTAATCTCCAGCTATGAAGTTCTTCAGGGCATGCGTATCTCTTCTTTCTTCTAATTTGTCTCCTAATCTAATTAATTTTATAATTCCAAACAATATCAATATGGCAATATACGAGCAGATTATAGCCGTTCTAGCTAGTTTCTTATTTGAATTGTAAATTCTTGTGTTCATACACTTATTTGATATATCCATTTGATTAGTTCTAAAGATCCCAAGAGTTTACAGGGCACTAATCCTATTTACAAGGGCTCCGTCCCTATGACCTACTCACCTTCCAAAAGTCCCACCTCTCAACACTGTTACATTGGGAATTGGATTTCAACATATAAATTTTAGAAGGACACAAACATTCAGATTATAGTAAGAAATAATAGTATTCTACGAAGCAGGCAATAGCTTGTATACACCTCAGTTTGTGAGTTTATACAGATGCAGTAGTTCTTAAGACATTTGTCTTTGGATGAGAAGTAAATCTTATGTTTTAGGGTGACAAGTGCTAAAAATAAATTCCAAGTACTTTCTAAATTAGGAGAGATAATTCCCCTTTGAATTATATACTCCATTAAAATACTTCATAGTTGTAAAAATAAATTGATAACAATGAGTTTTTTAGATCACCCAGGCATAAAGGATATCCAGCTATAAAAATGACTAAACAAGGTCTTGATTTTTCATAATTGATGTATATCTTCATATGCTACTTGTATTTTCAGGAGTGCTGTGTTATAAGAGAATAAATTTTGCTTTAAAATATATGAGGATATGACTGGGTGCAGTGGCTCACACTTGTAATCTCAGCACTTTGAGGGGCCTAGGCAGGAGAATAATTTGAGCCCAGGAGTTCAAGACTAGACTAGGCAACATGGAAAGCTCTGTCTCTACAAAAATACTTAAATTAGCTGGCCATGGTGACATGTGCCTATAGTGCCAGCCATTCAGGAGGCAGAGGTGGGAGAATCACTTGAACCCTGGGAGGTTGAAGTTGCAGTGAGCTGAGATTGTGCCACTGTACTTCAGCCTGGGCAATAGAGTGAGACTCTGTCACCCACCCCCCAAAAAAGATAAGAGAGCAAGAAATTAGAATAAAATTTTATAACTTACATTTTCTTCTCTGGATCAAGTAAAACTGTTTTAAATAGCAGGGAAGGCAGATATAAGAGACATTAGGTAAAGAGGCTATTGCTGCATAGGAGGGGAACACATCTACAGTGACAGATGAGGTGGCAGCTACATTTCACCTCTTGAGAGAATGTCTGAATTATTATTAACCCACTTAATACCTAAGAACTCAGTTTTACCTAACCATGTATGTTGAAATAGTATCACGCTATTAAGCTCCCACGTTGCTCATCCAAACCTCACTATCCCCATGAAACATGGGCTCTCCTGATTACTCCCCTATATTATCACGCACTCGCCTCTGATGACATTAACACAGAAAGCCTCAACATGTTGCGGATTGTTGTGCATTGCAGTAGCTGTTTTATATGAGAGGTCTGGGTCTTGTAAGTTATGTGCATTCTTATCATCACATTCTCCTGCCCAGAGTGACTGGTCCAAAGAGTGAACACATAACTGGTGGAAGATCGATTGCTCTGTCTTTTCTGGCATTGATATATACAACATTGTTTTCATCTAGGGTTTTTGGACTGAGATTATCAGTAGCCATGTTCCACACCCTGGGAACACAGAGATACAAAACAAAAGAAAACCAAAATCTAACTAGAAAGAGGTAGAGTCCCCAGTCCCAATTCCTAAGCTCCTGGTGTGTAGCTCTTTCTTGATGTCTGTCAGCTATTTGAACGTAGCTACTTGTATATAAAGTAATAATTTTGTTGTTTTGCTCAATTTACTATGGGTTGATTTTCTATTGTTTGCAAGTGAATGGATCCTAATAAACACATTAATGTAAAAGTTGAGAAATGTGACTAAAAAGCGTAATGTGTCATATCCAATTAGATGATGTGAAAACATTTAAATTAATTTTTCTATCTCTTATATGTCATGACTCATAAAATTGAGAGAAATAACACACCACAATACATTTGGAATCATTCTGAATTCTGTGTCCAAGCACTTCGGTGTACTCTGTGCATATAGGTGACAAGAATCTATTATTAGGCTTAAGAATAGGTACTAATTGCAATATTTAAAGAGTAAAACTCTACAAGTTTGTGAGTTATCAGTAACTTGTATTTGTAGTTGGATCTGCATTAGTGAGATCAGTTTCATAATGGGGCCATCATTTTGCCAAATGCAATAATAGTTCATTAACAACACACTATTAAGAGCCAAATAATCCTTAACATAACAAAACAAAAAAAATCTGGTGTGAATTTAAAGCACTATTTCCATGTGAAGGGAAAACACAGTTCTGGAGTTATCAGAAGTGTGTTCAACATGAAATTGATTATAGTTTCTCATTTTACCAGAATGAAGAATGAGCAGGAAGATTCGAAGAAGTAAGCAACATGTGTGTACATGGAGTGGGCTGGTAGAGTCAGGGACTTACAATGGTTAGCTACCTTGGAGAGACTTTGAAGGAGAACTGAAATACAACTTGTAAACTCTTAGGCATTTTCCTGTGACTAATCACCACCACCAGATGTGTACAGATAACAACAGCTTGAAAAGATTCTGAGGCCACTTTTATTCTCCTCTAAATTTGTTGTTTACAGCCTTATTGTCTAGGAATGATTATTACAAATGGAGAGAAATTGGATGCAGTTACAACTGGAAACACTTCAATTCTGACTCAGGATAAATATTTGAAAGGTCTTTAATAACATTTTTAAACAAATGCATTTCAGTCATTCATTAAATGTAATCCATATGAAACAGGAGCCATGGGGATACAAGGATGAGAAGAAAATATGGCATTTTATTTAAAGCCTAAAATTTTGCAGGAAAGATGACATGATAATATTGCTTCTAATTCTGGAGAGAGACAAGGCTGGATAAAATATGTGACAAAAGAGAGGTTTCACCAGAGCACTCTGTGAGATCAGACGAGGATGGGGTGGCTTGTCTGGGCACATCCACATGAGTGCCTGGGACAATGTGGGACTTGAGCCTTCAAGACAAAGAGGAAAGAAACATCGGAAATTATACCAAGCTCAACTAGAAAATGGGGAATAATACAATTTACATCAGCATATATGATATTTGTTAACACTTAGAGTGAGGTTTGGCTAGTACTCATTTTCCAAGGGCATTTAAAATGTCTGAATAGAAGTGTAGGCTTTCTTCTATAGTTAAGTGAAAGTGTTCAAAGTCACTGAGCAATGGAGTGACATTGTAAGAGCTGGGTTTTAGAAATAAAAATGAACTGAATTTTTACAAATGAAATAAGACCAAGAGGCACTCTAAGTAGGAAGGCCAACAGGGAAACTTGCTAAAGTCTAGAAAACAAATCATAAGGATCCAAAACACACTGATGGAAGCAAAGGCCAGATTCAGGAAAAACTGAAAAATAAAAGAGATGAATCCAGCGAGAGGACAGGACTAGACGGCAGCTCTTCATTAAGCCACTCCAAAAGTCCTCTTGTGTATGCCCATGTGTTCCTGATATCACGAGACTTTTCATCCTTGTCCTGTGCCAGTTTTCCAGGGAATGCTTCCAGCTTTTGCCCATTCAGTTTGGTATTGGCAGTGTGTTTTTCATAGGTAGCACTTATAATTTTAAAGTATGTTCCTTCAATGCCTAGTTTGTTGAGGGCTTTTAACATGAAGAGATAAGTGAATGTTATTGAAAGTCTTTTCTGCATTTATTGAGATAATTTTGTGGTTTTTGCTTTTATTTTGTTTATGTGAGAAATCATGTTAATGATTTGCATATGTTGAAGCGATCTTGCATCCCAGGACGAAAGCCTATTTGATAGGCCTGATCATGATGTATTAGCTTTTTGATGTGATGCTGGATTAGGTTTCCTAGTATTTTGTTGAAGATTTATGCATCAATGTTCATCAAGGATATTGGGCTGAAGTTTTTTTTTTCTTTGTTCAGGATGATGCTGGCCTCATAGAATGAGCTGGCAAAGAATTAAACCACCTCAATTTTTGGCATCGTTTCAGTAGGAATGGTACCAGTTATTCTTTTACGTCTGGTAGAATTTGGCTGTGAATCTGTCTGGTCCTGGGCTTTTTTGGTTTGTAGACTTTTTATTACTGATTCAACCTCAGAACTCATAATTGATCTGTTCAGGGATTCAATTTCTTCCTGATTCAGCTTTGGAAAGTTGTATGTGTCCAGGAATTTATCCATTTCTTCTAGATTTTCTAGTGTGTCTGCATAGAGGTGTTCATAGTAGTCTCTGATAATTTTTAAAAAAATTTCTGTAGGGTCCTTGATAATGTTCTCTTTTTAATTTCTAATTGTACTATTTGGATCTGTTCTTTTTTGTTGGTTAGTCTAGCTAGCAGTCTGTATATCTTATTAATTTTTTAAAGAACCAATTCCTGCATTCATTGATCCTTTGGATGGTTTTTCACATCTCACTTTCCTTCACTTCCGCTCTAATTTTGGTTAGTTCTTGTCTTCTGCTAGCTTTGGGGTTGGTTTACTCTTGCTTCTATAGTTCTAGTTGTGATGTTAGGTTGTTAACTTGGAATCTGTCCAACTTTTTGATGCGGACATTTAGTGCTGTAAATTACCTTGTTAGTACAGTCTTACCTGTGTCCCAGAGATTCTGGTGTATTATATCTTTGTTCTCATTAGTTTCAAATAATTTCTTGATTTCTGCCTTAATTTTATTATTTATCAAAAATCATTCCAGAGAAGGTTAATTTCTATACAATTGTATGGTTTTGAGTGATTTTCTTAGTATTGATTTTTATTTTTATTTTGCTGTGGTCCAAGAGCATGGTTGGTATGATTTTGGTTCTTTCGCCTTTGCAAAAGATTATCTTAAGTCTCATTGTGTGGTCTTTATTACAGTATGTGCCGTGTGGCCATGAGAAGGATGTATATTCTGTTGTTCTGGAGTAGAGTAGAGAGTTTTGTAGATGTCTATTAGGTCTATTTGGTCAAGTGTTTAGTTCAGGTACTGAATGTTTGTTAATTTTCTGTTTCTTTTATGTGTCTAATACTGCCAGTGGGGTGATGAAATCTCTCAGTATTGTGTGAGAATCTAAGTCTCTTTGTAGATCTCTAAGAATTTTCTTTATGTATCTGGATGGTGCTATCTGGGGTGTGTATAGATTCAGGACAGTTAGGTCTTCTTGATGAATTGAATCCTTTACCATTATTGATGCAGCAGTCATTGTGGTTTCAGACTGTGAGGTTTAATAACTATAACTAGGCTCAAACACATCTTTATTAATCAAAATAGGAACCATTATAATCAATACATTTTTGCCAATGAGAAATAAGTTTGTTTTTTCCTGTACTGTAACAACCTGTGCTTCAGGATTTGAGAAACTCTTGGAAAGCATTTTCTGCATCCTGCTTGTTGTGAATGTATTTTCCCTGCAAAAAGTTGTCGAGGTGCTTGAAGAAGTGGTAGTCAGTTAGTGAGAGGTCAGGTGAATATGGCAGATGAGGCAAATTTGTAGCCCAATTAATTCAACTTTTGAAGTGTTGGTTGGGCAACATGCAGTCAGATGCTGTCATGAAGAATCAGGCCCTTTCTGTTGACCAATGCTGGCTGCAGGTGAAACAGTTTTCAGTGCATCTCATTGATTTACTCAGCATACTTCTCAGATCTTATGGTTTCACTGGGATTCAGAAAGCTATAGACCAGACTGGCATCAGACCACCAAACAGTGACCGTGATCTCTTTTTGGTGCAAGCTTGGCTTTGGGAAGTTCTTTGAAGCTTCTTATTGGCCCAGCCACTGAGCTGATCATTGCTGGTTATTGTATAAAATTCACTTTTTGTCACATCACAGTTCAATCAAGACATGGTTCATTGTTGTTGTGCAGAATATGAGATGACATTTTAAAACAAGTTTTTTTGTTTTGTTTTTGTTTGTTTGTTTTTCGCTCAGCTAGTGAGGCATCAATAAGCAAGTACCTATGGAGCTTTTTCACTTTTCCAATTTGCTTCAAATGCTAAACAACCATAGGATGGTTGACGTTGAGTTCTTTGGCAACTTTTTGTGTAGTTGTAAGAGAATCAGCTTTGATGATTGCTTTCAATTTATCATTGTCAACTGCAGTCTCCTTTGAAAAACTTCTTGAGCCACCATTGCACTGTACATTTGTTAGCAGTTCCTGGGCCAACTGTATTGTTGATGTTGCAAGTTGTCTCTGTTGCTTTATGATCCATCTTGAACTTGAATAAGAAAATCACTCAAATTTGCTTTTAGCCTAACATCTTTTCTGTAGTCTAAAATAAACATAAAATAAGCAGCAAGTAATAAGTCATTAGCAAAAAAAACATAAAGCAAAAAATGACCATTAAAATGTTGTATAATATAACCACATTTATTTGAGAATATATCCCAATATCAAATGGCAAATTCCAACAATGCAAAACTGCAATTACTTTTGCACTCACCTAGTATAATGCCTTCTTTATCTTTTTAAAAATCTTTGTTGGTTTAAAGTCCATTTTGTCTGAAATTAGGATAGCAATCCCTGCTTTTTTTTCTGTTTTCTATTTGCTTGGTAGTTTTTTTTTTCCATCCCTTTCTTTTGAGGCTATGGGTGTCACTGCATGTGAGATTGGTCTCTTGGAGATATCATACCATTGGGTTTTACTTCTTTATCCAGCATGCCACTCTGTGCCATTTAGTAGGGGCATTTAGCCTGTTTACAAACTAGGTTAATATTGATATGTGCAAATTTGATTCCATCATTGTATTGTTATTAGGCTGACTGGTTTGTGTGGTAGTTTTATAGTGTCACTGGTCTGTGTACTTATTTGTGTTTTTGTAATGGACTCTAATCCCTAATAATCACTTGAGCCTGAATTTAATGGAGGTGGGGGCTGCAAGACAGCAAAAAATGCTGGCCGGCCTCTGTTTCTGGGAGCTTCATCCCAGGGAAGTATAGAGCTGTTACCTGCTGAAAATTCAGATGGTTGGTGGCTGGGGACCCAGGAAAGTGGGTCTTAGCCTGTGAGATTCATTGTAGGTGAGGCTTTCAGTTCATCGCTGCTCAGTACCCTGGATTTAGCTCCTTTCATGGGGGCATGTGAGAGAGCCTGACCTCCTCAATGGCCAGAGCTGCAGCCACTAATTTTGGGATGTCCAAGGATTCAAGGCTCCAGGGACTCTCCATGTGCCTGAGTAGCAGCTCTGCCCAGACTCCACATAGCTCTCTGTGTTGGTCTGGAGCCCCTGGTTGGAGGCTTACCGGGGATCTCCTGAGCAGGGTTGCAAAGGTCCATGGAGTTCAGAGTTACAAAGGTCCATGGGTTCCCAGGAACTCTTACTCACACACCATTTTTCCATGGTGAGGAAGCCTCCCTTGACTCCATGATACTCTCGGGTGGTTGTCATCCTGTCTTGCTCTTCTCCATTCTCTTTAAGTCGTTTCCTTGATGACTCCCAATGTGTCCACCTAGGTGTTCCAGTTGAAAATGTAGTAATTAAAATTGTTCTTTATTCAATGAATATTGTAATGTAAACTGTGTTAATTTCTGCCTTAGCCTTTCAGGAGTCTGTAAACTAATTATTCTGATGCTGCTCCTACGTTTGGCAAGAAAATTGGTTAGAGAAAAGTAATTAGAGAAATAGTGGAAGAAAATTCATTCATTTTATTTTTCTCTTTATTTTGAAGATCTATTTATACCAGAGATAAGATCATAAATAAAGGAGGCAGCTTTGGGTCTGTAGAGATTACATAGAAACATATGTTTCTGGAAGGTCATTTGCCATCTTTGCAAGAAGTATACATGGATATCATCATTATGAAGGATGTGAGAGATAATTACATTATTGTATTAAAAGAGAAGCAAACAAATCATGGTTCAATGCTTGAAACTCAAGTATTGGAAATATTAATGAATTTTGGGAAAAATTTAATCTAACTCTGTTAGAGAATAATGTTAGTGACTTAATATTTTAATCAAATGAGGTATTATTGTTCTGCCATATTAAGAAAAAAAAAACTTCTGTGTTGATTTTATTTTTGGTAATAAAAATGGCCTAATGAACAGTTTCTAAAGTTAACCAAATTAAGTTTAAATCACTTTTCAGGAAAAATGTTTTCAAGAAGCACTTATTAAAATTTCTTCCACTGAGCTGTATTCTTAATTTACATACTTGATTAAAGATTCTGTTTCTCTTCCAGTATTTAAAAAAAATTCATATGGAACATTTTTTATAATCTCAAGTTTATTGTTGTTATTGTCAACCACTAACTACTTGAAGAATGTAATATAAAATTATCTTTTATGAAGTCTCTTAATTACCCTTTGATGTTTGGCTGTGTCTCTATCCAGGTCTCATCTTGAATCATAGTTCCCATAATCTCCACATGTTGTGGGAACAACCTAATGGGAGGTATTTGAATTACAGGCATGGAATTTCCCATGTTGTTCATGTGATAGTGAATAGGTTTCACAAGACCTGATGGTTTTATAAAGGGCAATTCCCTTGCACATGCTCTTTTGCTTGCTATCATATAAGATGTACCTTTGCTCCTTTACCTTCTACAATGATTGTGAGGCCTCCCTATCCATGGGGACTGTGAGTCCATTAAATCTCTTTTTCTTTAAAAATTACCAAGTCTTGGGTATTTCTTCATAGCAGCATAAAAAAGGACCAATATAGTAAATTGGTACCAGCAGAGTAGGGTACTACTATTAAAATATCTGAAAATATGGAAGCAACATTGGAACTGGGTAACAGGAAGAGGTTGGAGCAATTTGGAGGGCTCAGAAGAAGATAGGAAGACGTGGGAAAGTTTGGAACTTCCTGGAGACTTGTCGAATGGTTTTAACCATAATGCTGATAGTAATACGGACAATAAAGTCCAGGCTAAGGTGGTCTCAGATTAAGATGAGGAATTCGTTGGAGTAAAGGTCACTCTTGCTATGCAAAGAGATGTGCTGCATTTTGCTCCCACCCTAGAGAACTGTGGAATTTTGAACTTGAGAGAGATGATTTAGAGTAACTAGCAGAAGAAATTTCTAAGTAGCAAAGTGTTCAAGAAGTAACAGGGCATAAAAATTTGGAAAATTTGTAGCCTGATGACATGGTAGAAAAAAAAAGCCCATTATCTGGAGAGAAATTCAAGCCACTGCATAAATTTGCATAAATAATGAGGAACCAAATGGTAATCCCCAAGACAATAGGGAAAAATGTCTCCAGGGCACATGAGAGACCTTCACAGCAGCCCCTCCCATCACAGGCCCAGAGACCTAGGAGGAAAAAGTGTTTTTGTAGGCCTGGTTCAGGGCCCTCCTCTTATGTGCAGCCTAGGAACTTGGTGCCCTGTGTTTGAGATGCTCCAGCCATGGCTAAATGTGGCCAAGATACAGCTCAGGTCATTGCTTCAAAAGGTATGAATCCCAAAGCCTTGGAAGCTTCTATGTGCTATTGGTCCTGTGAGTGCACAGAAGTCAAGAATTGAGTTTTGGGAACCTCTGCCTGGATTTCAGAGGATGTACTGAAATGCCTGGATATCCAGGCAGAGGTGTTCTTCAGGGGTGGAGCCCACATGGAGAACCTCCACTAGGGCAGTGCAAAGGGAAATGTAGTGTGGGAGGCTCTACACAGAGTCCCTACTGGGACAGTGCCTTGTGGAGCTGTGAGAAGGGGGCTACCATTCTCCAGATCTAAGAATGGTAGACCCACTGGAAACTGTACTGTGCACCTAAAAAAGGCACAGACACTCAATGTCAGTCTATGAAAGCAGCCAGGAGGGAGGCTGTACCCTGCAAAGCCACAAGGGCATAGCTGTCTAAGGCTGTAGGAGCCCACCTCTTGCATCAAGATGACCTGGATGTGAGACATAGAGTCAAAGGAGCTTTGCAGCTTTAATATTTTGTAGCTTTAAGATTTGACTGCCCTGCTGGATTTTGGACTTGCAGGGGTCTTGTAGCCCCTTCATTTTGGTCAATTTCTCCCATTTGGAATGGCTGTATTTACCCAACACATGTACCCCTATTGAATCTAGGAAGTAACTAACTTGCTTTTGATTTTACAGGCACATAGGCAGAAGGAACTTGCCCTGCCTCAGATGAGACTTTAAACTATGGACTTTTGAGTTAATGCTGAAATGAGTTAAGACTTTGGGGGACTGTTGAGAAGGCATGATTGGTTTTGAAATGTGGGGACATGAGACATGGGATGGGCCAGGGGTGGAATAATATGGTATGGCCATGTCCCCATCCAAATCTCATCTTGAATTGTAGTTCCCACAATTTCCACGTATTGTAGGACCCATCAGGTCCCTCCTGATGTTCTCTGATGTCCCTCAAGATGTTCTCATGATAGTGAATAATTCTCATGAGATCTGATGGTTTTATAAAGGGCATTCCTCTGCACATGTTCTTTTGTCTGCCACCATGTAAGATGAGTCTTTGCTACTCCTTCACCTCCTGTGATGATTGTGAGGCCTTCCTAGTCACGTGAGTCCATTAAACCTCTTTTTGTCTATAAATTACCCAGTCTCAGGTATTTTTTCATAGCAGTATGAAAATGAACTAATACACCCTTTACCTTTCAGACTTTTCTATGTTTTCATAACTTTTTGTGAGACTTCATAAAAGTTTAGGAAATGCATTAGTTAATTGTGTTATTGCTAAAAGTGAAAGTCATCTAGCAGCCTTATTCACATACAGCCTAGTTTGTCAAGTGTCTTCAGAACCTAGGTTGGCTAGAAAATTACCAGTCTTTTCCCATCATATTGTAGAAATTTCATCATTGAGTATTATCAGATGTTATATAAGACCTTACAAATACCCTACAGAAGTAAAGGCACTAATCCTATTTGTAAAAAAAAAAAAAAAAAAAAGATAAAAACCAAAACCAAAACAAAAGTAAAAGCTGCTTGGAGCTTCAAGGAATATTTTTCCAGTAATTGAAAATAAATAGCTGTTCAGATTAATATAAAAATAAATTTTAATAAATAAAATTCAGCTACCATGTTGAAATAATTGGTATATGTTTGAGTATGTGTGCATATTGTGTGACAATGATACTGGCTGTAAGATAGCTCATCTTGGATTCTGTTTCTGCTACCTATAATAGATCTGTGAGTGTCTTATCAACATTTTCCTGTCTGGTTTCTCTTATATTTAGCATTTTCTAGTTGGATGCTCCTATGTAAGGGTGCAGTTTATGATTGTAAAGTGAAGTTAATGTAACTAAATGCTATGGCAGAGGATGTGGCACTTTGGAAAAGTAAAATAACAGAGACCACATTTTCTTTCTTGACTAAAACAATTTTAAAAGAACAAAAATAAATCTAAAAAACAGAGCCAGGTGCAGTGGCTTACACCTATAATCCCAGCACTTTGGGAGGCTGAGGTGAGCAGACCACTTGAGGTCAGGGATTTGAGACTGGCCAAGATGGTGAAACCCCATCTCTCCTAAAAATACAACAATTAGCCAGTCGTGGTGGCACGCACCTGCATTTCCATCTGCTCAGGTGGCTGAGGCTCAAGAATCGCTTGAACTTGGAAGAAAAAATAAAGAACCATTTTCAAAATGCTGGGCATCAGACAATGAATCACAGTGATTCTTTGGATATAAAAAGAAATGTGAGATGAGCCCTGTGATTGTCCCCAGCTTTCTGTCTTTTCCCAGGCTGCAGTGCAAGAAGGGGAAATAGAGGTGAATCCTGGCAGACAAGGTGGAGCTGAGCATTGAAAGAGATCAAGAAAATAGAGCATATAGGACAGGGGACCAGACAGGACAGAGCTGTAGAAAGACAGAGAACTCTGGAGATCCACAGAAGGTTCACCTAAGCATTCAGCAGGATACTGATAAACACATGCATATCAGAAAACTGGTAAAGGTCAGAGAAAGAACCATCTGAAAAAAATAGAGAAAGCAGTTTCTCATGTATAGCCTTAAATAACACCTATTCCCACAATCCAGAGTTTGAAACTTCGTAATTCACTGGGCACTGGGAGTAGTTCTAAGAAGAGTCATGCCTAAGTGGCAGGGAATAATTAACTTCAGATTATACATAGATCTGACTCTGCTTAATAAATCTTAAAAGCAAGACCCCAGTGAATTAAACTGTTTCCATAACCAAACTACATCTTAGAACAAAGTACAAAAATATTTATAAAGTAAAAAAATATCCAGCACTCACCAAGGCAAAATTTACAATGTTTGGCAACCAAAGATTACCAGGCTTGAAAAGAAACAGGAAAATATGTTACAAAACAAGGGAAAAAAATTAACTAGCTAAACTTATCCAGATCTGACACAATTGTTAGAATTAGTGTAAGACACTAAACAGTTACTATAATTATATTCCATATGTTCAGAAAGTTATGTAGAGACATGAGACACAAATACACACATAGTTTAGAAACTAAAAAATAAAGATCAAATTGAAGTCAAATTAACCAGAAGAGACCCAATGATCCAGATTATGATGGAAATCAGCAAAATAGAAAACAGGAACATGATACAGAAAATTAATGAAATCAAAAGGTTGTGTTTTGAGTGAAATCAAGTTGATTGATGGCCTACTAGATTGGTTAGGGAAATGAGAGAGAAGACACAAATTACCAGTTTCAAGAATGAGAGCAGTAACATCACTAAAGATATTTGAAGGATAATAATGGAATGTTTTGAACAGTACTGTGACAAATTTGACAATTGTGTGAAATAGACAAGTTTCATTCTTTGAAAGACACAAACTACAAAATCTCACTCAAGAAAAAATAGGTAATCAGCATAATCCTTTATTTATTAAATAAAGAGAGTTTGTAGTTAGAAACCTTCTCTCAAAGGCAATTCCAGGCCTAGATAACTTCACTGGTCAATTCTACCAAATGTTTAAGGAAGAAAACAACACACTTAAAGTTGAAAGACTGAATTCTTTCTTCTAGGACTACAGAGATTAAACATGTCCACTCTTACAACTTCTACTCGATATTGTTCTACTAGTCAACATCAACCCGTGACATAAGAAAAGTAAATATAAACAACATCCAGATCACAGAGACAGAGGTAATATTATCTTTATTTGCAAACAGTATGATTATCTATGTATACAATACTATATAATCTTAAAAGTACTAGAATAAATCAGTGAATTTAACAAGGTTATAGAATATAAGGTGAAAATACAAAAAGTAAACAATCAGAAATTGAAATAAAAACAATGCCAGCTATAATTCCATAAAAACAATTAATTACTTAAGGAGAACTTGACAAAAGATGTGGAAGACCTGTAAACGTAAAATAATAAAGCATTGGTGAGAAAATAAGGAATACCCTAAGTAAACTAACAGATATATTTTGTTGATGGTTTGGAGACTAAATATTATAAAGATTTCAATTACCCTCAAATTGATATGTAGATTCAACACAATCCAAATTATTAACCCAGCAGATTTTTTATTTTAATAGAAATTGTCAAGCTGACATAAAAATTCTATGGAAATTCAAATAGCCATAGAATTCTATGGAGATTAAAATAGCCAAAATGACTTTGAAAAGGATGAGTGAAATTGGAGATTCTTCTGATTTTATGACTTATTTTAAGCCTATAGGAATCAAGTCAGTGTGGTATTTGCAATAAGATATACAAATAGATGAATAGAACAAAAAGAAATAATAGAAAGTAACAGAAATCGACCCACAAATATGTGGCCTTTTAAAAAAATATGCAAAGGGAAGTCGGTGGAGAAAGAGTAGCTTTTACAGAAAATGGAACTGGAGTAATTGGCTACCTACTGAAAAAAACAACCATTCCTTTAACCAAGAACACTTCTTTTTAACATTACACTTAATGTAAAATAACTAATAACACTTATGAAAGAAAATATATTAGAACATTTTTGTGACTTTCAGTAAACATAATATTTCTTTGATGACACCAAAACACAATCCATGAAAAAACAAAGAGATTAATTTGTCTTCACTGTTTTGAAAACAGTGTTAAGAGAATGAAAAGAACATTCACATGCTTGGAGAAAACATTTCACCTTATATATGTGATAAAAAAATTGTATTCAAAATGCATAAGAAACAATCAAACTCAATAATATTAATTAAAAAATGAATCTAATTAATATTTGGCAAAAGATTTGAACAGATCACTAAAGATAGACTCCAATACACTATTGATGGGAATGTTAATACATCCTCTGGAGAACGATATGGGAATTTCTCAAAGAACTAAAAATAAAATTATTATTCAATCCAGCAATCCCCCTGTAGTGTATCTACCCAAAGGAAAATAAATCAATATATTAGAAAGATACCTGAACTTGTATGTTTATTGTAGCACTATCAACAATATCAAAGATATGGAATCAACTGAGTGTCCACCAACAGATGATTAGACCAAAAAAAGGCAGTACTTCTATACAATGGAATACTATTTATCCCATAAAAAATGCAGCAACGTAGATGAAACTGAAGGCCATTATCTTAAGTGAAAAAAGTCAGATGCATAAAGGCAAATTTTGTGTGTTCTTATTTAATTGGGAGCTAAATAATGTATACATAGTGGACATAGAGAGTGTAATGTTAGATAATGGACACTTGGAAGGGTGAAGATGGGGGCAGGATGATCAGAGATCACTTCCTGGGTACAATGTGTGTTATTGGAGTAATGAGTGCCCTGAAAGCCCTAACTTGACTCCTATGCAATCTATGCATGTCACAGAATTGCAATTGTACCCCATAAATGTATACAAATAAAAGATACACAAATATCAAATAAGCACATCAAAAACATGCGTTAGTGAAATGTAAATTAAAACCACAATGAGATTCCATTATGTACCTATTAGAATGGTTAAATTGAAAAGACTGACCATGTTAAGTGTTAGCAAAAGGAACTGGAACTCTCACATATTTCTGGTGGGAATGCAAAATAGTAGAACTAATTTGGAATATGATCTGGTAGTTTCCAAAAAATGTTTGCAATATACGTTTTATATAATCCAGCCATTCCACTATTACATATTAACCTAAAAGAAAGTAAAATCAGACAAAAAAGAAGCCATGCATACTGTGTGACTCAATTTGTATAGAAGTTGGAAAATGTAATTAACTGTGGTGATAAAAAGTAGATCTGTAGTTGCCTGGGGCTGGGGCATGAAGGGGTAGGAAGGTAGGAATTAAAAAGGGCATAAGCAAACTTTTGGTGATGATGAATATATTTACAAGCCTTAGTGTAGTGTTGGTTTCACATGTGTATAGTATGCCCAGACTTATGAAATTGCACACAAGTATTTTCAGTTCATTATAATATAATTATACTTTAAAAGAACTATTCAAACAAACAACAAAACAAAAACTTTAGTGTTTATAAGAATCACAGGGGCTTTGTTGAAGATCAGATGTTCGTAAGTGTGTGATCTTATTTCTGGGCTCTTTATTCTGTTCCATTGATCTACATGCCTGTTTCTGTATCAATACCATGTTGTTTTGGTTATTGTAGCCTTGCAATATAGTTTGATGTTGGTTATGTGGTTCTCCCAGCATGATTTTTTTTTTTTTTTTGCTTAGGATTCCCTTGGCTACGAAGGCTGTCTTTTGGTTCCATATGAATTTTAAAATAGTTTTTTTCTAGTTTAGTGACTCATGCCATTGGTAGTTTAATAGAAATAGCATTAAATTTGTAAACTGCCTTGGGCAGTATGGCCTTTTTAATGATATTGTTTCTTCCTATGCATAAGCATGGAATGTTTTTTCTGTTTGTTTATGTCATCTCTGACTTTTTTTGAGCAGTGTTTTGTAATTATTATTGTAGAGCTCTTTCACCTTTCTGGTTAGCTATATTCCTATGTATTTTATTCATTTGTGTCAATCATGAATGGGACTGCCTTCTTGAGTTGACTTAAGGCTTGGTTACTGTTGCTGTATAGGAATGCTTCTGATTTTTGTATGTTGATTTTGTATCTTGAAACTTTGCTGAAATTATCAGCTGAAGGAGCTTTTGGACTGAGACTATGGGGTTTTCTAGATATAAAATCATGTTGTTGGCAAACAGTGATAGTTTGTCTTCCTCTCTTTCTATTCGGATGTCCTTTATTTATTTCTCTTGTCTGATGCTCTGGCTAGGACAACCAATACTGTGTTGAATAGGAGTGGTGAGAGAAGGCATCCTTGTCTTGTGTCGGTTCTCAGGGAAATGCTTCCAGCTTTTGCCCATTCAGTATGATGTTGGCTGTGGAGCAAAAACAGGCAATGGAGAAAAGACCACTCTCAATAAATAGTGCTGGGATAACCAGCTAGCAGAAGACTGACGTCGAGCCCTTTCCTTCTACACAAAAATCAACTCAAGATGGATTAAAGACTTAAACGTAAAACTACAAACTATAAAAACCCTGGAAGACAACCAAGGTGATACCCTCCTGGACATGAGAATAAGAAAAATTTCATGACAAAGACGCCCAAAAGCAATTGCAAGAAAAGCAAAAATTCACATATGTGATCTAATTAAACTTAAGGGCTTCTGCTCAGCAAAAGAAACTATCAACAGAGTAAGCAAACAACCTACAGAATGGGAGAAAATATTTGCAAGCTACACATCTGACAAAAGTCTAATATTTAGCATCTGTAAGGAATTTAAGCAAATTTACAAAAGAAAAACAGCTCCATAAAAAAGTGGGCAAAGCGTCTCAACAGATACTTTTCAAAAGTGAACATACATGTGGCCAATAAGAATATAAAAAAAGCTCAGTAGCAATGATCATTGGAAAAACATGCGTTAAAACCATGATGAGATATCATCTCACACCAGTCAGAATGGCTATTTCTAAAAAGTCAAAAAATAACAGATATTGGAAAGGTTGTGGAGAAAAGGGAATGCTGATACCCTATTGGTAGAATTGTATATTAGTTCAACCATTGTGGAAAGCAGTATGGTGATTCTTCAAAGAACTAAAAAGAGAACTACCATTTGACCCAACAATCTAATTACTGAGTATATACCCAGAGGAATACAAATCATTCTACTATAAAGACACATATTTGCGTGTGAATGTTCATTGCAGCACTCTTCACTATAGCAAATACGTGGAACCAACCTAAATATCTATCAAAGACAGATTGTATAAAGAAAATATGGCACGTATACACCATGGAATAGTATGCAGCCATAAAAAAGAATGAGAGGATATATTTTGTGGGACCCTGGATGGAGCAGGAAGCTATCTATTGTCCTTAACAAACTAACGCAAGAACAGAAAATCAAATACCACACGTACTCACTCCTAAGTGGTAGCTAAATGATGAGAACTCATGAAAATGAAGAAGGGAAGAGTAAACACTGGGGTCTATTGGACATGGAAGGATGAGAGGAGAGAGAGGAGCAGAAAAAGTATCTATTGGGTACCAGGCTTAATACATGGGTGATGAAATAATCTGTACAACAAAGCCCTATGACATGAGTTTACCTATATAACTAACCTTTACATGTACTCCCAAACCTAAAATAAAAGTTAAAAACAAATAACAGGGGAAATTTGACCAAAAGATTCTTTTCGAAGTCTTGGATGGACCCTGAAATCTTTATTATAAAATAAGCTCTCCTAGTTGATTCCACTGTGGAATGTCATAGCCCTAACCTTGAGAAACAATGCTTTATAGAGATTTCTGCTAAGACCACAAGTCTAAGTTCAATGTGCCCAAACCAAAAGTTAACATGCCACTTAAAGAGAAATAAAAATGAGCTAAGATCAGGTAAGAAGAGTCATGACCATTGCAACAAATTTGTTTGCTATGCCATGTTTGTACTTGTTGGATAATGGCTGGTGGTAAGTTGATCAATATCATGGTTTTAGTACAAGGCAAAAGAAGAAAGAAAAGTTATGTAAATTGTTAATCCTCACTTTTTTTTCCCACACAAAACTGGAGATAATAAATCTCTTCAAAATTGTTAAAGGATTAATTATTGTGTGAAAAATCACATACTACAAATGCCTCTTCAACTTTTAGAAAGTGCCTGAATAGAATTAATATTTAGTGATTATTTTTTAATCCTGATTTTAGGGTTTTAAATTATTGTTCTTTACTTTCTTATATTTTCAATCTTATTTCTTTTGATTTATATTACTATTTAATTTATTCTTCTTAACATTTTTTCTCTTTAGATTTTATTTGTAAACACATTACATGTGTCACTTGAAAGACTGTCTTTCGCAAGAAAGATAGGCTGGATTTATGTGTGTGCATGAGCCAATGCTGAATTTTCTTCTATGGTAAAAAACAGAGCCCTTTTTCTTCTATGGTGAAAAAAGGATGTGGTGCCTTAGCAGTCTAAAAAGACCTCAACATCAGTCTTATTGTCCTGGATTATCAAGTTCAAAGCCCAACTTCAAAGCATTTGGCTTATTTTCAAATGAAAATCTTGAAGGTGGCTGGGTGGACCTATTTGTTGTCCTTTCTGTGCAATTAACTGGATATCTTCTCTTGCATCCTGAACACATGGTACCTGTTTGGAGTAGCCATCAATGCTGATGATATTTTAGTCTATTCTACCAGTATCGCCTATTTCTATTTAACCACCTCTTCTGAATCATCTTGGGAAGATCACAGCTTTGCAGCTGGGATTCTCTCCATGAGTACAGAGTTGGTAGGGTATTTTCTTTTCTGGCAGGGTCTCTAAATGGTAGAAATAAATCTCTCTACTCTCCCAAATGAGAAAGCATTCTCAAAAACCAAAGCTGTCCAGCACTTCTTTAGTAAATGACACTCCCAGAATTTTATACCTCACTTCCTCACCCTAATCATTAATCAAACAAGAATTTTTCAGCTACCCAAACCCCTTTCTAGGTCCTTTCTGCTGAGCACGATTTTCTCTGATCCCAAGTGGGCATTCATGGCTAAACCTGAAGTCTTCAGTTTGGCTTTCCTAGGTTTTACAGTCTCCCAGTGACTTCTTTCTAAAGCAGAGTATAATTTTATTTCACCCTCACCGCTCAGTCTCTCATCAGTATGGGATTGTTTCCAGAAGGCTCGTATATCAGTCGGTTGAAGTTAGAATGACACTTGTTGAGGTTTGAGTTGATCAAGTCAATCTTGTATTAGTCCCAGCAAACAAGTATTTTCTTCTTCTTTGCCGTGCAATGGACTCTGTTACTTCAAATAAGTTAAGAGCATCTCTGTGGCTCCCCAGTGCCTAGCCCAGGAATAATGAATTGATGCATCCATGCTTGTGTAGTGCTACTTATGATACTATTATAGCCCACGGTATATTGAGGATAATCGGTTTCTTGTCTCCTTACCTTGTGAGGACAGTAAATGTGCCTGATTCATCTTTTGAATCCTAACGACTCAGCACAGTCCTAGGGTTATATTAAGTATTCAGCTGATGTTTAATGATTGCTTCATTGTCTAATTTTTTATATAACATTATCTTTACAAAATCCCACATGACACATGTTCACCTATGTAACAAACCTGCATGTCCTACGCATGCCTACACACCCATGAACTTAAAAGTTAAAAAAAAAAAAAACCTTAAGAAACACTAATTTTATTCAATTTCCTTTAATGAGTACTTGTTACAATAAAAGAGGTATAAGGTTCTGTTCCCAAATCCTAACCACTTTTTAACTTAAATCTTGAGTTTTTCTGAATTACCTGATTTGAAGTAATTCTCTTTATACTTGAAAATGGTTTTATTGAAATGTTTGAGATTAAAAAATATGCACTGCAAGAAGCATACAACAAACATTCTGAGAGTACAAAAATATAGTTGTAAAAAAGTAACATAATTTACCAGTAAACCCACTCTTATAGAAATGTGCAAAGCCTTTCCATGTAAAATGTTTTGTTGTATACTGAGCACCTATTTTTATAACTTAGCTTCCCACGGACAGGTAACTGCTTACATGCACTTTATGTATCCATAGCATACATACAAGGCTTAGTCTTCCAACGTAAAAACAGTTCACCACTCTTCTATTTAAATTGTAATGAATTTGGTTACAAGGATTTTCTCTGATGGATTCCAAAGTTAGCCAGAACTTTTAATGTCAAGATGAAAAAGCATGTAAGATGTATCTTTCCTTTGTTCCTTTACCACAGGAGGCTAACTCCACAATTTCCCTCATGTTTCTCATTCAGGAAAAAAAAGAAATAAATCTGTGTTCAGAATTATTTGATGATTGCTTCTTGGCACAGATGCTTCAGGTCCTGAAGTCAACACGGCTCTTACAATTTTCTAAGGTCAGGTTATTGACTTAGGGTTGTATAAGCTTTTTTTGTCTGGTGGCTGGATTTTCACTGATAATGACCTTCCCTTGATCGTCTTCTAGATCCTAATTAGAAAGAAAGGAGAATGTAGAGATTGTAAATGTGAGAAAATTTTAAAATTTAACAATATTTTATTCTCTGTATGTCTATCAAAGGTCATTATTTTTTATTGTAATAAACTTTAGATTATGTTTTCTTAGTAATATCCTCAGCTTACAGTGAAGCAAATATTATATTTTGGTCAAAAGTATATAAAAATAATAATTTGAAATTTAATAATTTTAATTCCTTAGAAAATTTGTGTGGATTTGGATATTTACACAGATTTACTGATACATTCTTTAGTTAAAAAAATCTGTGCAGTTGATCTTTTACTTTCAAAGGTCTACACATTGGATTGGCTTGAAGTAAGATGTTCTTATAGCTCATTGATAAGCCTTGCGTCTTCTTTTGACTACTAGTATGTAATTATTACAGAAATTCCAAACTTGTAATTCCAAGCTTGTAATTTACTCTAGGTTTCACAAGGGAAATTCTTGCTCTCTCAACATATCAGAATGTAAGATATCTTAAGTGGAGGGATAGAAAATGCACATAGTGCGATTATAAAATAAACATAATTCATATGTGATATATACATATATAATCTACACATTTAAATGAACATTTTGTAAATAGCTAAATTGATAGTTTTTGTATGTATACATTTCTTATTTACTTATGTCTCAAACTGTAGCATTGTCTCATGTAGTAACATTTTTAAGGATTCAGATCCACCTGCAGTCTACATTTGTCTGTTTCTGATAGTCAAAAATTTGTTTTCAGCTTAGCACTTATATATGCAAAATATGTATACTTAACGTTTTACACACAAAATTATATACACATATAATTTTGGACTTTATTTACATAAATTGTATATATTTGAAGATTATTCATTTGAGTCTATCTCAAGGGTTCAATATGCCTAGTAGTTTGCATGAATATATTGGCCTTTCCCTTAATATTTATTATTAGAGTCTACTGATAGTATAGACCATGAGAAATTTATTTTCTGATTGTTATCTAAATACTTAGCATTGAAACTGGCTAACTTTTCTCTCTGATTGACAACAAGATTCAATAAAACACTTTAAAAGAATTTCCTATTCTTTGATTTCTCTTCGTATAGCAAAAGAGGCCATATACACACATTACTATAGCCAATACACTTACCTTGAACTCTTTTGTTGGCTTGTAACTTCCTCACAGGTGTGTCTAAAATTAAATTGTTATAGTTAGAAATACTTGCAATTATGGCTAAAATCACTCAGGAGACCATAGTTAAGCAGAAAAGTGTAAAGTTTTGAATAAACATCACTTAAACATGAAGAATTTTTTTATAGTAAACTTTATGATCCTGAGATCATATTGATCATATCCTGAGAGCACATTGACAAAGGACAGTGTTTTCCATATATCATAATGAATGTTTCCTAATTGCAAAGCACATTGTTTCATTATGGATTTTGGAGCCCCACATAATGTGCCATTTTTGCAGAGTAAATGACTTACGTGATTGTTTTCAGCCTTTTTGTACAAAATATTACCTTATGATGAAGGGTTATTAAATGTCATATAAGGTTTAGCACAAGTATCTTCCAAGAGTTAGCCACCTATCTTTGCAGTCATATCTACTTGTAATGTATGCCTCTGTAAAATTCTCACTAAAATAAATTGTGATTGCTTTATTGTATATGAGAACAACAAAATAGCATTGACCTAATGACTCTAGAAATGTTATAATAAGCCATTCAGGAAGAATATGCCATCACCCTTATTCCACCCCCCAACCTGATTCAGTGTTAATCCTATAAGAGCCTTTAAAAAAATTAACTAATAAAAGCTTTTATGTTTAAGAACTGCAAGTATTTCAAAACTATGCTGTTTTGTGTTGTTATAGTTGTAATGTATTTCTCTATTCTCCTGTTTTTCTTTTGGTTCATTGACAAGACTACCTGGTAGGCCTAAATTCACATTTTCACTCAGTTTTTGGGCATTTAGGATCAAAAAGTAAATACGGTTTCTATAATGACTTCATTTTTCTACTTATCTTTTAAATTTTTTTCTACAAATTTTGACTTCTTTTATATATATCATCTATACTCAGCATGAAGTCAGTTTTTTTCTATTATATATAGTTTTTCAATTCTCTGAAATCCTATAAAAAGTAAGGAATGAAACTATCACCATGAATAGTTTTGTCTATATGACGGTAAGCAAATTAAAAATATATATATCATTCAAAAAATTATATATTCTGTTTCTATCTACTTAGAACATTTTCACGTCTTCCCCCCCAAATATAAGGCATAAAATCATTTATAAAACCACATTAATACTAGAGTAAAATATAGAACTATAGAAAAATCTTACTATATTGGATAATGGAGAGAAGTCTGTGTAAAACAGCCAAGTCTGAATTATGAAATATTCTCAAATAGATATAAATAGATGTAAATATAAATACTTCTTAACTTCACGTTTATTTGGTAACAAAATAATGACTTCTAAAAGATTGTCAAGAACAGACAGATCCAACCTTTAATTGGTGTGCAGGTGCATTGTTTATAGTGGACTTATTAGACTCCAAATAGCAGTTAATTGTATAATTTAAAACTGGATCATGGAAGTATTTACTATATTCCTTTTCAAAACAAGCAAGCGTGCTCAGATTTCCTTTCATAATTTTATAGCATCCAATTAATCAGTTTTTGCTATGATAATATTCCAGAATAAAAAACATTCAATGTGTCAAACAAACATTTTGAAAGAACAGCTTGATTAATGTGTAGCAAACAGGTTTGCTCTCAGCAGCTCTCTGTTATGTCAACATGAATGAGAGTTACACTAGGTCATGTTTAGAGCAGCAAAACGTGGGACGATAAACCAATTACCTGAATATCTTAGCACAAAGAACCACCCTACATCATGTTTCCTAAATCATGCAAAGTGCTCAGCTCAATTATTTAGACATTTTATTTGCTTGTTTGTTTTTTTTGTATGTTTCCATGACTATGACTATCAAAAGTTAAAGCTGAACATTACTTAATTGACCATGTTAATGTCAATTGATGATTCTGAGAGTAACTATTGATGACAGCTTACTCTGTGCTGAACATTGTTCTAAGAGCTTGTCATATGTTAACTCATTTACACTGTAGGTAACATTACTAGCCCCACTGTCAGAAGAAGGAAATAAGCAAGAAAAGAGTCAACTGATCTGGGACTGAGTTGGAGCTCATATTGAATGCAGACCTACAACCTCATCTACTATTCTCTATAGAGTTTGCAAATCTTAACCTGTCACATTGGCAGATTGGCCAAAACCTTCCAAAATGACTTTTTTTGTTGTTCCTTTTGACATAGACTGTTATTCTCCTTTAATTGCTTGGGTGGTTCAGAATGCATAGTTCTAAGGTAAGCACAAAAAATTCTATGCATTTAGTGAGAATTATTTTCAGTTAAGATCTTGAAAGTGTATCAGTGACAAATCACAACATCAGTACTCAAGGAACCACTTAGCCATGTTAATAGTCATGATTTAAATGATTGAGAAATACATTCAAATTATTAAAAGTACAAAAATGTACTACATATACCACAGTGTGTACAATATGAACTGTTTAGATAAAAAATTGAGTTTTAGGTAGAACTTATTGAGATGAAGATCATGGTTCAGATATGTATTAATTGGCCAGACCTTGAAAAAAATTTTCTTGCACAATGTAATCTTTATCAGCTTCTTTTATCAATGTCTCTTAGGATCTAGACAAGGGAACACTTGTGACTTAGTAATAACTTGATGGTTTTAGATAGCTAAAAAAAGAAAACAAGCATGTTCAATTATTGCTGCTACTATTTCCTACAAAAAGCAAAACCTTGGAAATGGTTTGATAAAAACTTGTTGTGTTTTTTCATAATGCCACAATAATTTATGCGGCGTTGTGAAAACTGATGCCTTACAGATATGTAGAGAGATCATATACTGGGAACTAAAGGAATAAACCTCCTCTAGAATGAACAGAGACAAGAGCTAAGAAAGGAGTCCATTAATTAAAAATTGAATGTCATCTTCTTAACTTGTAGCAGTTATATCTTTTCTTGGCTGAAACAATTCTTTAGTATTTAACTGGATTGTTCATAGTGGCTTCAATAATAGGGACTTATCAAAGAAGAAGAAAACATACTTACCTGAAATTTAAGCCTAAATAAATTAAAACAATATAAACAGATGCAGCTGCTAATTTATTGATTCCCTAAAAAGCACTATCATTCTACAAAGCTGCTTACTATGGCGAGGACTAAAAGAAAAAAAAAAAAGAATCCAATTTAATCTTCATAATGTGTTTGTCTCTTCCCTCAAATCCGTAGATTTTTTTCCTAGCAGACATTTGGGCATTTGAGGGTAGATAGTGAATTCTTTGTTAGATTTTACAGGAATCTTTGGTTCCCTTATGGCTCTGGTGTGCTATGTACTCTTGGCAATCTGGGAGGAAACTTGTATTTTTCAGACATATATATTTCTATTGAGGGAAAATTCAATCATTGATCGAATTAAAAAATTTTTGAACGATCACTGATAAGTTTCTAAATACTATTTAAGAGATTTTACATTTATTAAACTACAGAATATAGAAACAATAATTGCTAAAAACATAGAAGGTCACAAGATAATTTACATTTTCTTGGACATAGTGATACAATTTTTAAAATTATAAGCTGAAAAGCCATCTGGACTCTGTTTTGGATAAACATTGAACTTCAGTTATGCTTTTCAATTAATAGTATATTTCAAGGAGACTATTTGGTTTTTCTAAAGAATTTAAATACTTGTTTCACAAAAATAATTTTTCAGCTTAATACTTTTCTTGTTAAAAAGTGAAGTATAAATTTATTTATTCAAATGTCAGTAATCCATATTTTATATATGTGTGTGTGTATATGTATATATATATATGTATATGTATATATATATATATATAAACACAACATCTTTGAATAATTACTATGTAGAGTTTGTGTAAGATTTTGAATTCTTTTTTCTTTGTTCTTAAGGTCCATTTAATGCCACAGACAGAACATTCCATAAAAGATTAAGATTAATTTTATATGAAAAATAATTTACATGTTCAGGTATAGATTATCACTCAATCTGTTAGAAGAAACAGATACTCATTCCCAAGAATATAGTTTTGGAAAAGAAAGTTACGAAATGCACTCTTTTTGGCTATATCTATGCATAGGATTTAAAGACATGCCTTGATTGCTGTTATGGGGGCAGCGAATATAATTTTTTAAACATAAAAAGTATATTAAATTTGGGCTTGTTTAACAACCAGCAATTTAGCAATTATTCCCCTTTAACATACTTAAAACATCCTTAAAATTATCTGAATCAAAGCAAAAAAAATATTCATTGCTCCCCAAGCTTTATACCATAGAACTTTTTAAAGACTGTTTAAACTAGTAATCATTGCTTCATAACTGTTAGTTACCTTTGAATCAATCCATCTATTAAGACAACAGCAGATGTTGTCTTTTTTTAAACCTAATTAAAAGCAAAACCTGCTTGCTCAGTCTTTAAAAAGTTGAACTCAGTCACCAGAACCTGTTAAGGGGGTTAGTTGTTGTCCTTTTACTAACCTCCCTGAAGCAGTCTTTTAATTTCTTCATCTTCAAATAAATGATCATCACCACCTTCAATGAATTTGGTGACCTTGGTGACCTCTGAGAGGATACATGTTTATAGCAGAAATTGATTTATATAACAAAATAAAGACAGCAGACTTGACTTGATAAATAATGGCATCTGCCCAATAATGAATTCTCCTCCAGCATTCAGTTCTTTCACAACCTTAAGTACCATTTTCTGACTTACTAATTTCCTTATAAAGTTGTCGAACAAAATACTGTATAAAAATATGGCTGCCACTTATGCTTAATTCCTTATTTTTGTGCTTTGTTCTTGTTGGTACGGAAATGAACAATAGAATGAGATAGAATAGAAAACATGTAGAATGCCTCACAGATTATGTTAGACTTGAATACGGATAGCTTAGGTAAAGTCATGCTCTTATTTTTCTAGAAATGCTGACCTTCTTGCAACAATTTCTTCAGAGTTTCTTCTGTTTCTCCACCTCCGGTAGAAATCCTAGTGTATTTTATTTCAGGACCTAAGAGAAAGACAATGAAAAAGGTCTAAAACAGAAGTAGGCAAACTTCTGAGGAGTGACAGAGAGTAAGTATTTTACACTTACGGGCCATGTAGTCTGTGTTGCAATTGTTCAACTCTGATACTTCAGTGTGAAAGCAGCCTTCAACATTATATAAATGGATGGGCATGACTGTGTTCCAATAAAACTTTATTTCCAGAAATAGGTGGCAGAAGCCATACTTGCTCACTAATTGTTTGAACAAATACTTAAAGAATAGCTTAATTAAGAATTTTAGGCTAATTTTAGGCTACTTTAGGCCAACTGGACTGCAAATTTGGAAGTCAGATGCACAGGTTTACTAAAATTATTGATCAATAGTTTTGTATAAACTTTCTTCTATTTTGGCACCCACAGACCTTAAGATTAATGGAAGCTCAAAAGAGGAAACGGTTTTTCTTCTAGAATCCTCTAACTCATTAACAAACAGTAAAGTGAAGACGGTATATCATATCAATGGTATATCAAATTACATGCATGAACGCATACATGTAATAAAAACAAATGCTTTTATGGTTGCCTAAAATTTTCAATTCAGAGTAAAACATAGATTACATATTTAGAATAACATTATTTCTGCCAAAATATGAAGTAACTTTAGTAATCACCATGAAAATGACTTGTTTTTTTAATGATGCTTATATTTGGTGATTAACTATAATTTGATCTTTATAATCTGGGCAGAGATCCATGTATGGAACTAGTGAGAATTAGTGGCTACCTGTAATGATTCGTTCTTCTCGTGTCTCTTTTTCAGTTATTTCCACAGGCACTCCATCAATGATTTTGGTGTATTTCTTAATAACTGGTTCTGAAAGTAGGGGAATACAAATACATTTGATTTACCCTCATATAGTGGCTATGCATCCATAAGCTAGACATTGTAATGATTAACATTTCTAAAAATATTACCATTTAGGATTCAGTCGTAAACATTTTTAGAACATATCTCAAATAACTTCAGATCAATAGGGATCCATAAAGTAATAGCCATGTCCTGAATATTGGTTGAGTGAGAGTGCCATTTGACATGTTAACCTCCATGTCATACTTGTTTTCTGGCTGTGGAATGAATACTTTGTGAGAGTCCAGGGATTTATATATCATCAGAATGGGAGCCCTATCATAAATCCTAGTAGTGGGGTGGCTTATTAGAGACTTACACAATGGTCATTTTTCCTACTGTTTCTGAGTCTAATATTCCCTTTATACTGACATTAGTGTTAGAATTTTATTCAACATACCTCACTTGTATATGTGAAAATCATGACAGTTTTGTTGGGTGACTTAGTAGTTAAATTAATTCCAACTAGATCCATTAAAAGCTAACTATATTTTATTTCTGACCACCTAATAAGAATTCATAGCTGGGAAAATAATTCCCACAGTTTAGATAAACTAAGAACAAAGAGAAAATATCAGATGTTCAATATTTCTAAACCAACACTATTTCAAAATAATCACAGCGAAGCTAGTCAGCACCAGAAATATAGGAAACGCACCTCCATGGATCACTTCAGTTATTGTTTCACCTTCTTTAATCAGTCTGAATTCAGGTTCACCTTCAATTTTGACTTTTGTTTTTGTGGGTCCTGGGATATTATTTTAGAAGACAAATTATCATGTTAAAGGAGTCCTTTAAATTTACCAGAACAGGACATTATTTCAACATTCGGTGTTACTCAACTCAAATGTCAAAGTGGTTTTGGACTCTATGAAATCAGTTTTAAACATTTCCCATTGTCTTCAAATTAGACCACAGTCTATCAATTTGCTACTAAAATTACTTTCATCTCCTTTAGCTTTTAAACTGATGTATAAATCCATCTATTTGTTGGTTGTTATAAAGTATGATTACACAAAATAATATATGTGGCTACACTTTGCAAATCATACAGCATGTACACATTTGTGTTTCTCTGATAACTGGTGTGGATCCCACTTTATCATACTGATATTATCTTATTATTTTTTCCTTATTAAAATTTTTCATTTAACTTTTAAAATCACTCAGTACCTTATATTTTTGATCTAGTGGGCATAGGAGTGAATATAAGAAAATATTAAATGTACACCTACCTTCAAGATGCTGAGTGCCAGGTTTTATGAGGAAAAGAATTTGAGTACTTACCTTCTATATGAGAATAATACAAAATTAACCAATTAATAGTTAAACAGTCCTTCAAATGCAAAAGTTAAACTAGTGTTGCATTTGACTTGCAAAATGATTTTGCTAACACAGAAAATCATTTCGAAGGTTAGAAAGCTGCTTACTACATTAGTTAATTAAGACTGTTTCACAAAGGAGTAAGAAAAATAAGTTCAGTACATTTAACTCATACTGTAATAGCCTTCAGTAGTGGAATGCAACCATTGTTCGATTATCTTTGAGAGCATTTTTTTTTTTTGGCTTGTTCAGAAATTGTCAGTGTACATGATTACCAAAACTAAACCAACCTAGAACAATCCAAAATAATGAAAATAAAAGTAGTCTTTTTACTCATAAATATTTTATGCCATAATAATTGATACATAAGGCTAAGGGATATTGACCACAAAACATAAAGCCAGGTTTTTAAGGTGTGGTAACTTCAAAAGAAAGCACACCTAAGGAATTTAAGAACCAAAGACAAATTAATAAAATATCCAAATCAATATTTCTTTAGAAAAGCCAAACTGAAATTTTGGAAACATCCTTTATAGTTAAGCTCTATGAAAGAAGAGATTTTCTCAAGATTGTTTTCCTATTTACTCCCAACACCTAGGAAAGTACCCAGCACAATAGTTGCTCAAAAACTATTTGTTGAACTGAATTTTAGCTGATTTATTCGTAATTCCAAAATGTTGTTATGTGTCTTTTATAAGAGGCATCTTAAAATTGTGTCCTGGAGTTTAATTTGTTTAGTAAGAATTTCAAAGGCATCAATGGATCTGTAATTGTTCAAACAGTAAGAAGGAAATGCCAGCAATCTTGGAAGCTGGACCATTGTAAATTGCTGGTAAGATATTTATCTTTGTTTCCTTCATTATGCTATACAGGAGTGTAATTTCTGAATATTTGAACTCAAGTTATTAATGAGTAGATGGCACAGCATCATTTTTTCATCCATGTTCCCTTTATAAGAAGAAGCCAAGTAGAGTTGATACTCCAGTGTGATCTTAACTGAATAAAAATTAGTAGGATAGAATCCTACTGACAAAGATTGAGGAGATAAATGAGTTGAATAAAGAAGCTTCAAAGGAGAAGAATCTTTGAAAATAAGAAAATGGCACATTTAAATAATTTCAGATAAAGAAGCTGTGCACAAGTTATAGTGCAAAATTTTAGAGAATCTGATTTTTTTAAAACAGGACAAGATTTGATTTTAAAATCAATTATATTATCAAAGATCATTGTGTCGTGTTTCATTACAATGATCAAGGAATATATTTTCAACAAAAATTTCTGATTAATTTCTTCTTAAAATGCTAAATTCTCTTCATCACTATATAAAGTTAATTAAATAATTATAATTATAGTATTTTTTGAAAAACAAGGACAGATTTCAAGGAACAACTTAATTTTAAGTCTCAAGAATGTATACTAATATGATAACTATTTAGCTAGGAAATCCATTTTTATCTATGTGTTTTCAATGCATCAATTTAAATTTATGGCTTACTTTATAAAAGTATTCAAGAAATTACCTTCTCAATCCACCAAAAGAAATAGCAAAATCAAAGATAATTACAATTACAGTTTTCCAAAGATTCAATCAAAGATACAATCTGTTCTCTTTTTGGAAGACTGTTTCAACCCTTCTTATAGCACAAAGAAGATAAGTAGTTCTTTTCCGGGTACATTGCTACATTAAGATGCTTATATATGGAAATTTTTAAAAATTTAAATTGTGATCCTTGGATATAATTAAAATACATTAAATGAAAGTAACATTAAACATGTTGAAGTTGGCTAACATAAGTACTAAGAATATAGAGATAAGTGACTGCTTATTTAATGTTCTAGTATGAAACATCAGGAGAGGAGTGTGTGTGTGTGTGTGTGTGTGTGTGTGTGTGTGTGTATTATATATATATTTCATATATAACATACATGTGCATATTTAAGAATATGTTCAGGACTGGAATTAAGTATTTTAAAAATTAACTCACTGTATAAACTACTTCTTTTTTCTTCTAATTCTGATGGTCTAATTAAAAAATATCTCATGTGAGGCTGTAATTTTAAAAGCTTTCATTAAACATAGCTTGTATGCTCTCTTAGGTTACAGAATGAGAAATGCCTGTAATTTTTTTGGAAGAGCTTCTTGCATTGTTACAAAAAAGAACATGTGCGAGATTGGAAACAAAGCAACAAAAAGCATATAGAGTCTGAAGGAGTCTGACTAAAGTAAAAAAAAAACTCATGATGTATTTGTTTAGTGAATGTCTGGGTACTAGTGTTAAGGCAATGCCAATTAGATTCAAATTAGATCAAGTACAAGCAAATGTACTGAAAGTATTAGGAATGCATCATCTACTTTGCTAAATAATTTGCATTCCGCATTCTTCAATTACTTGAGCATGCCATTGATATAGATATATTTAATATGTTAGTTATTAAAAGAATGTAGATTCATTCATAGAAATCAGTATTTTTATGGATGTTTTTACAGTAAAAGGAACCATGTATAACATTGATTTTTACCTTCAGTTTTGATAATAGGATGAAGACTACTTTCAATCACTTTAATTTTTGGTTCCACAACTTTGGTTATAATTTTAGTTGCTGAAAGTATAGAAAGTGGAACATGAATGATATTTACATAAAAACCTGAACAAAGGTTTGTTTTTCTTTGTCTCTGTAGAGTACTAAGGTACAGGATGTGGTAATATATTCAGGCAATCAGATACAAGAAATATTCGTGGTACATAGTATAATATCTTCTCATGTCCAGGGGTTGAACTCTGAAGTCCAGTGACTTGAATTTGATCCAGTGAAATATATACTCACAGAGTGAGAAATTCTATCTAGAAATCTCTAATTTTTAATTGTACCACTAAAACGCTTTACCTTCTTTTGTACTTCTTGATAATATTGGCTGCATTGCAACAGAAGACAAATATGATTAATGTCATGCAATTCATAATATCTTAAATTGCATTGCTGGATTCTTCCTCAATTAAAAGAAAAAAATGAAAAGAAAAGCCTTTTAAAATGTTTTTCATGCATCTGATAACAGTGACACAGAAAGGAAAAAATGAAAAATAGTTCAGAATGCTTAAAAGTAAGAGAAATTTCAGCCAGCCAGGCATGAGCTCTATTCAACAAATATGATATGATTAGTATTTAAGTCATAGGCTAAAATGTCTTTAATATTCAGTTTTATCATCACTGTTTTTGTTTTTAATTTAAAGGTATATATTTTAAACGTGTGTCATCTTCCTAAGTAAGATAATAGCCTATGCTATTTGGGTGATTGGTTCACTAGAAACTCAAACCCCAGCATTACTCAACATATCCATCTAAAAAACCTGCATGTGTATCTCCCTGTATCTGTAATAAAAGTAAATAAAATAAAATACCAGTCAACTATTCGGTTGACTTTGGTTGTACTGATTAACTGGAAATGTGCCTCTGAAGCCACACAGCCAGAGCTGCTGGCTTTTTATAATTTCTAATGGAAAGCCTTGAAAGACGGTTCTATTAGATAATGGGCCACACTAAAATTAACTGTGCACTCAGATCACATCAACACAGCAGAGGTGATATAGCACAGCTTCAGTTTCTGCTGTTCTCACCTTATGCTTATAAGATGTTCAGCTGTGTCAACTTTTTGAATTAACGCGGGTTCTTAGCCTTCACAGAGGCTGTTTCAGCCTTATGTTTTATATGTCGAGATCTCAAATTGTGAAGCTCTAAAATGTAACAAATCTTTGTGTTCAGTTGTTGGTTCCACAGGTGGTCTTGCCACAGAAGAACCTCTCCATGATGGTAGAATGCATAGGGGTCTCTATTGCTACTATCAAAATTGGTTAATTACTTTTAGATTAAATTTTTTACATTATGTTAAGAAATTTGAAGTTTTGGAGGTTTAGTTGGTTGGTAGTTTTCATTTAATCTTGATTTTCTGAAGACTTAAATAGTTTTGATTGGTGATGGTCTCTCAAGAGGATTAAATATTGATTTTAGTCCTCTCCAGGTTAAATGTTCCGTTATTTGACAACTTATACCAAAACAACATCCTTTCCCTCAACCATATACTTTAAAATGGATGTTATTTTGGAGATGAGAATAATATTAAGCAAAACATTAAAGGAATTTTAGAGACAAGTCAACAATGAATTATAAAAATATGAAATTTTGTTTATCTTTACTTCTATTTGAAAATAATTTTTAAGAACAGCATACCATCTAAAGAGGAGTAAAAGAAACATCTTACATTGGAATGTAAATGTCAGAGCTGTTTCAAGGCCTCTGGGTAGGTCGGAAAGGGTCATTGAACTTGTATAATTTCATAAAATGTAGCTTATGCTCTGTGAGTGAGGATGTAATTTAGTAGGAGAAAATAATTATAATATTCTTGCTCATTGTAGTCAAGATATTGCATTCACATATATAGAAAGTAGTGAAACTAACATGGAAAAGCTAAAGAAATGTAGTGGAAATGTGTGTGTGTGTGTGTGTTTATGTATGTATATATTTATACCTTTGATGAAGAAAGATGGCATAACATGTCTGATGAATAGAGCCATAAGTATTCTTTAATTTTTTGAAAACACATTTTTTACAAGATTATATTCCCATGATGAATCATAACTATTCCAATTAAGTCTTTAATACAGTTTTGAGCTGGCCTGATCCTGGAATTGCATGTTATTATTACATAATTGAAATCAACAAGAGCAGCAGACATTTTGTTTTGCTCCTTACATTAGCTTTACTCCTTTTCCATATCTAGTATAATCTAAAGAGAAATTTTCTTAAATAACTGGATGCTCATGGTATAAAATGAAAGGATTTTCTAGCCAGAATAAATGTGGGGATTGAAGTAATGTTTTAGCTACTGATACATGTTGAGTGTTTAATTGGAGAGCCAAAACAAAATGAAAAGAATTTCTGCTTGAAAGCTATAGTGAAAGAAAGAAAAAGATATAGAAAAAGACATGATAGAAAAGAATCCCACCAGCTACACTTATGAGAACGACGTACCCTTTACCATTGTTAAGTAGTAGAGGTTTAATTTTGATAATCTGGTAGTGTCAGATGTCAAAGAACCCTGGAATTTAGAAACTTTAGGTTTATCACATGTTTGTCCAGTTTTGAATGGGAGAGTTTTTGAACTGCCACTTCATAAACATTGATATTTTTTAACACGTGCTTCTCAGCCTGACCTTAGACAGCTCAGGGCTTGAAGGTGGCATGAACAAGTCTTTGGTAAGGTCATTTCTGTGTCCACACATCTGAATTTTTAGATATTTCTAGAGGCTCTTTATGCCATCTCTTCCCTTTATATGTCTTTTTTTTTCCTGCCTCTTTGCCACACTAATATTATATTTTGCTATATTTCTCATATTGTATCATTCCTGCTTTTCCAGTGAGTGGGGAAGAAGTCCATTGGGGTTGAATGTTATCTGGGACTTCAAGTCCTGTTTCAAGTGAAATGAAATTGGCCATAGTTTGGAATTCTAAATACCAGATTATCAATAATCTCTGTAAATACAAAGAAATGTATTGTTTTCTTTTTTCATACCTTGTCACCTATGTGGCCAATATTTATTATATACTTACTGTAGACAGTCATGGGGATTTCTTTGAAGGTACTACCACGAACAAACTGAAAATAAATGTTTACATTTAGTAACATGAAATGCGATAGTTGTGTTAACAAAACCATAGCATCACTTTAATTTTTACTAAAGTAAAAATAGTGAAGCTACTATTACACTTAACAGAAGTGAAGTCCTCTTATAAATCGTCTTCCAATTAGATGCTATCAGGTCAGATGTCATAACAATCATTAGATTAATTACTTAGAGATTTAAAAATTATAGAATAATTAATCCAAAGTTAAATATATCTGCTAAACACTATTTTATGTTTTCTGCTACTTTTAACCTACATTGACAAAGAAGAAAAATATTCCTTTGCTTTTAATCTGTGATTAGTGACAATTTTTTTAAGTGAATGATCTTTCCATTATATTCTGCAGTGAAAATATTGAATAATAGAAAGATTTTAGTTATTTACCATCTTAGTTGTCTAAATTGGACTGTAAACTTTTGGAATAAAGACCATGTCCAATTTAAATACATATTTTTCATAACACTTTATACAATACTTGGTCCTGTGTAGCTTTAAATAAATATTTGTTGAACAAAACCACAAAGAAATGATGTCATTTCTTTATAGGTGGGCGAATGGTACATAAACAACAAAGAGCAATCCAAGCCCAGTATATATTTACTCATTAATGCATACATTTCTAGTCTGTTATGTTTAGCCGGTAATATGTGTTCTACATATTAGAAATAAATCAAGTAAGTTTCAGTACCTTAATTTGGATGTGTTTGATTAATTTATTAAGTATTTCCAGCAGCCGATCATTTCCAACAGGTATGTCTATGAAGAGGAATATTAAATGAATGTTGATAAGAAAGCATAAAATAAAAATCTAGGTTCATATTAAAAAAGACTTAGCCCATCAGTGAGTTCAATAATTACCAACCTGCTGGATAGAGGAGCTTATCTACAACATGAATTACACCATTTGTTGTCAAGATGTCAGATTCTTTTGATTTCAATTCATTCACCAGAAGTGTATCATTTGCCTATCAAAATAGGAGGCAATTTCAATGATGACATTTAATTAAGGATGAATATTTAGATAACTTAATGATGGATGAACACAATCATAAATTAATTCTAGACAACTTACTCCTTTCAGAAAGATTTTGCTTCCTTGTGTGGTCTTTAAAATGTTAGTAACACCAGGTTCAAATCCTTTTCCAATGAAAATTCCTGGTGTCAGGTGATAAAGAATGATGTTTTGAAGAGCATTTTTGTCCCCTAGGGGAAAAATATACATTTTTTATTCAATAATATGACTTTTTGATAGACAAGGACTAAGAAATTAAACATTTATTTGTCTTTATTTTCTTCCATATCAGACTTTCTCAGAATGTCATTATTCTCTCAAATAGATAGCAATGGTACGTCAAAACATAGAGTCACTTCAATTAGCCTAATCAAAATAGAGCTTAACTTACTGGTAGAAAAAAATTTAATTATTTTCTAAATTCTAACTGTTTTCTTCTTTGTCCCCTTATTACATGGTCTTTAATAGAAAACACATAAGTGAACATCTAGCTCAACCGTATGACAGTAAGCAGTTTAAGACTACTGAGTGACCCTCCACACATCCCAAGTGAATGAAATTAAAGGAAACTAAAGCTTGCCATGAATACCAAAGAGGGCATATTTTTTAAGGCAGAAATCTGGACAGGAAAGCTTGAGAAAGAAATGAGATCTTGAAATGAAGGGGAAAATATCTGGAATTCACTTCTACTCACGTATCAGAAACTCTTTTTCTTCACTAGTCATTCCCTTAAAAGCATCATTGGTTGGCACAAATAACGTCCAGTCTCCAGGTTGTGTCAGGACCTCTTTCAAGTCTGCAGCTTCGAGTAGGCTGAGGAAGGTGCTAAATGGGAAGGATGTACATTTATTTTGTCAGATTTTGATTTAGGTATGTTCACCTACAGTGCATGCAATAGAATAGAATCCAGGTATTGTGGAAAGCATGAGAGAACTGCTTATACATTTTCATGTGTTTCAAATATAATTTACTGGTTAAAAGTTTTATTATGAAAAATAATTGAAATATACAATATAATTTTTAAATTTTTTCAACTGATTTCATTCTATAAAACTTGACAAAGTCACATATAACAAAAAAGCAGCATTTTTGTCATTTAATACTCCATAAAATAGTCTTTGCTATATATACCATCAATTTCTAAAAACTAATTGTAAGAAAAATGTCAAGAAGTAGTTTACTTTGTTAGATTTGTTTTTACACACAAAATCATATTATGGTGCACCAGGAAGTAGCAGTGAAAACATGTATCAACTTTGAAAACATTTGTATGGACATTTTATTGTAAGTTATGTTTTCAACCATGCAGAAGACTGAATGTCTTTTGGGATACTTCCTATAAAACAAAAATATGCCAATAGCTCTCATTCTTTGTGGAGGTGCCACTGATAGGCTTACCTAAAGCGCTTATCTTGTCTTAACTTTTCATGGAGAGATTTCTCTGCCGGTTTGATGATCTCACGGAATATGTGAATAGCGCCATTTCTCCCTAGTTTACTTCCTCTCACCATGCATGAATTTTCAATGCAGACAGACTAGGAAAGGAAAGAAAGGTATGGAGTGTCCTTTTCCTTGCTTGAATTTTCACATATAGATGTAACTACATAATTAAATTTCTGGATCGGCCCTTCTGAGAGGTTGCCTGTTGTCTGAGGCGGCGTAACAGCATCTTTCAGTGGCTCACACAAACTCGCAAGGCACTTCTTATCCAGCCAGGTTTTTAAAAATAAGTCAAGCTACCCTATGGATCAGGCAGGTAATTTTGTGTCGCAAGGCACTTCTTATCCAGCCAGGTTTTTTAAAATAAGTCAAGCTACCCTATGGATCAGGCAGGTAATTTTGTCAACAAATTATGAAAATTTCATGGAATTCCACTTCTACATTTTTTATCATTTCTATCTAGATTTGAACTATTTCTTCACACTCTCTTTTGGTGAACACCATCTGTAAAGTTTTCTCACTTTAGTGCTTTTAGGGATCTTCACAAATATTTACTTTATATTCTTAACTGTAAGACCCTATTCATTGTTATAAGTCAAATTATTGACATATTTATAGCGTTTTGAACAAATGTGATATATATATATATACACACACACACATACATACATATATATGTATATACAAAATTTAAAGTGCAGCCCATTCAATGCATTCTTAAAAATGTGTGTTTGGAACACAGGGAGCTGCTGCCATGTGCCAGATTCAGTTCTAGGTAATGCCTGACTTCCTGTGAACTATTTTAGCTGTAGCTGCACAGGTTATCTGGACAGATACTAAAAGTATCATTAGTTGCACTGTAATTTTGATAAGTAATATTTCTACAAATTTTCCTGCATCCAAAAGTACATTAGGGCTGGGTGCAGTGGCTCACGCCTGTAACCCTAGCACATTTGGAGGCCAAAGTAGGAGGTTCACTGGAGGCTGGAAGTTTGAGACCAGCCTGGGAAATACAGGAGACTATGTCTCAAAAAAAAATTAATTAAAAAATTAGCCAGTGTGGTGGTGTGCATCTATAGTCCTAGCTACTCAGAAGACTGAGGTGGGAAGATCCCTCTGAACCAAGGAGTCTAAGGTCACAGTGAGCTGATTGTGCCACTGCACTCCAGCCTGGATGACAGAGTGAAACTATGTCTCTTAGAAAAAAATACATTGAGACCATTTTATAAAGTCCAGAAATCTCTATGTGTCAATAAAGGTTTATCTTGAAAATCATTCAAAAGATATTCAGGTGCTGGCTGGTTATTTTACAGTACAATATCACCTTGCATATTTGATCCTATGTACAGATTACCTTGTAAATTATAAAGTACTCTGCAAATAAAAAGTTTATAAAAAATTTAGTGTTTTCTAGAATTTAAAATAATTGATGCTTTAGAACACAAAATTATTTATAATGAAACACATGCAAACGATCTGAGTTTTTTTTTTTTTTTTAGACAGAGTCTTGCTCTGTTGCCAGGCGGCAGGCTGGAGTGCAGTGGCGTGATCTCAGCTCACTGCAACCTCCGCCTCCCAGGTTCAAGCGATTCTCCTGCCTCAGCCTCCCAGCTGGGACTAGAGGTGAGCACCACCACGCCCAGCTAATTTTTTTTTTTTTTTTTTTTATTTTTTAGTAGAGACGGGGTTTCACCATGTTGGCCAGGATGGTCTCAGTCTCTTGACATTGTGATCCGCCTGCCTCGGCCTCCCAAAGTGCTGGGATTACAGGCGTGAGCCACCGTGCCCGGCCACGATCTGAGTTTTTAACACATAGCACTTTTTGTGGACTTTGCTCACAAAAGTCTTCATCCAAGCTACCCAGTTCCCTGATGCTTCCATGAATATTTACTATTAAAACCACCTTCATAAAATTCTGGGAAATATTCATTGACACAGCATTCTTTGACATGCCATTTGACAGACTTTTTATTTTATTCTGATTTACTTACTGTCCGATATACAAAGACTCTGAGATGTTTGCCTCCCATGGTTTCCAGTTTTTGTCCATTGTAAAGCTCATTAAGGCCAACTTTTACTTTCAAAATGTGATTCTGCAGAATTAATTTAAGAAGGCGCTGATCCATGCTCAGAGTATCATCTGTAAATAAATTCATTAAGAAAGAGCATGATTTTATTTAGAAAGCATTAAAGTTTCTCCTGGTGAGAGGGAATCATGTAAACAGATAATCCCTGACATTATTAATATCATGGATTTTGCACTCATATAATATGAGTCAACTAAATGCTCAAAACTAACAATTCAATTTACCAAGTAGAAACTCAGTGACTCATTGTATCAAATGACAATAATATAGTTCCAACCCGTTCAAACAATGAGTTTCATCTCTGTAAGGGCTACATAGTTTTATAGTGGTCCCTGGCAAATGCTACGCCTTAATGGTGGCCAAGGTTTTTTCTGATAATTAGATGTCCATTGGTCACATGCAAAACTACTGATGAATGCTCTCTAAATTAATCTTGATTACTGGAAAGAGAATCAAAGCAAACAACCTCTTAAATATGGGTTACTGTCAAAACACATGGGAATGATTATTACAAAGAAGAAAGGCAGCATTTCTAGGAATTCACTTTCCTTTTGATTAATAGTTTTCTATATCACAATTTAGTATTTGGAAAATAATAAATTTGGAAAACCATTAAAAATTGTCTTACCTATTTTTAATTAATAAATATTAACAATTTAAATCTGTCTGTGAAATCATTGCCTTGAGAAAGGTGACAGGTTGTGTAAATCTGAACATGGTCTGTGAATAGCAAATACTAGGTGAAATATTTATGTATACTATTTTAAATCATGATATGGAAGTGTATAATCTTGTCATTTTATTTATTTATAATTTGACACCCTTACTATCCAAATTATGAGACGCAAAATACATCTATTTATTTAAAAATATTATTATGTTGGTATCAAAGAAATCAGCTTTATTTTTAAAAAGATCTATCAATGCATCCTTATCATGCTGGTAATATTAGATTCACAGAGAAACTGAAAATTCTTTTTTAAAATATTTTTTAATTGATTAATTTATTTTTTGAGATGGAGTCTCACTCTGTCACCCAGGCTGGAGTGCAGTGGTGCTATCTTTGCTCACTGCAACCTCTGCCGCCCGGGTTCAAGCGATTCTCCTGCCTCAGCCTCTCAGGTAGCTGGGATTACAGGTGTGCAGCACTGCGCCCGGCCAACTTTTGAAGTTTTTAGTAGAGATAGGATTTCACCATCTTGACCAGGCTAGTGTTAAACTCCTGACCTCGTGCTCCCAAAGTGCTGGGATTACAGGCGTGAGCCAACACACCCAGCCCATGAAAACTCTTTATTAAAAACTTTCACTCCCTGTAGGCTATTATCCATTATAATGAAATGTTTTGAAATGAAGAACATTTTAGTAGAGACAACATAGTGCTAACACATTGTATGTGCAGCCAGTGCGGAAACTAATCAACATGTATTCTTTCTTACTGCAAACAATCGTAAAACTTGTATTCTTTCTTACTGTATCAAACAATCATAAAACATGTATTCTTTCAACCTCATAAAAGATGTATTCTTTCTTACAGCAATCATCATAAAAAAAAAAGGTGTGAGGCAGAGAACAGGAACAACAGTGTCCAGTACATACCAGAAAATGCATTATTCACAGGAGCCAGCAAAGTGTATTCTCCATTTGGCTTCAGAGCGGATGCTAAGCCTAATTGGGCCACAAGATCCGTGAAAGTGCTTTGCTGTTTTCCAGCCAGCTCCATAACTTGTTTGGCTGAAAAATAAACCATCACCATCCCAACAATGTCGTCATTGCTATTATCTCCATCATGAAACTACTAAATGATTCCTGTCTCTTTTCTAATATTGTAAGCTATTTACTGCAATGTCAGTATGGTAAGACATCCTGCCCCTCCCTTGTAAAAGAATTCCACTTCAATTTTTTGGCAGGGGTTGATAATCACAATGAATTTCAGAAAGAAAATATCTTTCTGTCTTCCTACTACATGTTTCTTTGATTCTCTATTGTTCATCTCTCATATCTCTCTACCCAGTGAATTCCATAGCTTTTTCATTTATCCAAAGCTGACCATTTGGTCAGATCTTTCCTTCTTTTTCCAAGAAAAACTCTGGCACTGTGAAAATCTTTGTAAATATTAGATGTCAGAACCCTGGAAAGCCAAAGATTCATGCATGGAGTGCCCATTACTACACTATCTATGAAGAGCTCAAGTATCTTACTATTTATTGAATTAGTGCTTTCCCTGCCATTCTTTATACTGCACATTCATTTTTCACCGACTTACTCTTTGAGATGGCATAATTGGTAAATTATAGTAAGTTGTAAAAATATATAAAACCGTTTCTCACCAGAATCAGGAACGAGGACCTGATCAATCAAATGGATCACACCGTTATTTGTCACGATATCCTTTTTGTTCACCATTTTGATTCCGTTTACTGTTATACTGTCACCGTCACATCCTATCTCAATTGTATTTCCTTCCAATGTCTCAAAGACTGCTCCTCCCATAATAGCCTCAGAACACTGGAGAGTATTTAAGATGTGGTACTTCATGAGAGCTGGAGAACACAATGAAAAGTGCTAGCTTTCAGATCAAGGGAAATGACATTTGACTCTGAAAAGATGTGTTTCATTGTGGAACTAAGTATTTCTTAGAATGTAATAAGACCTAAGGATTCACTAGCAGCTTTAAAATCCTATTTATGTTCTAGAAGTTTTTTCCTATCAAAATAGAAACAGCTCAGCTTCTTAGGAATAATAGGAGAAGATCAGCTTCAGGAAATGATTTGTGCAGTATTAGAAAACGTGGTAGGTTAAGTTCCAGCTATCATCTGAAAGTTAACTCCTGATGTGAAAGCAAGAATTGGCTCTTTCAGAAGACTTTTGACTAGCATGATGGCTCACACCCATAATCCCAACAATTTGGGAGGCCTAGGTGAGAGGGTTGCTTGAGGCCAGGGATTCAAGACCAGCACGGACAACACAGCAAGACCCTTCTCTACCAAAATAAAAAAAAAAAAAAGGAAAAGCCTATTAAATTCCAAAATATCCAAGGGCAGTAGCTTGTATTAGCTGATCATAGCAGAATATTTGTTCATAATGTGTAATGAGGTTGATAGAGGCTGAGGATAAAACAAATTATTTCCTGAAGGCAACTTCTAGAAAGTAGCCAAATAAAGATGATTTATTGAGGGACCTCTGGAGGGATCTATGCCTCAACTACTTTATGCCTACAGAGCATCCTGAAAATTTCTCATCTTAAATTGGTTAAATGCATTTTGGGACAGGCTGAGTATGCAAGCACAGTGTAAAACCTATCTAACAATAGAAAGGAAGCTGGAAAGCCACCAAATTCTTCTGTGTATCAGTAGTTAGTGGGCCAAGAGAACCATACAATTCTCACAACTCAATAATATCTTTTGCATAAATATAAAATTAAAAGCATTGCATAACATGTTTACAATATTAAAATTTGATGATCTAATATTTCTTTCCAACACCTGCTCATCCTTCTGAATACCTACTACTTATTTACTTGAAAGCAGTATGAAGCATTAGGAGAAATACCTAATGTAGATGGCAGGGTGATGGATGCCGCTAACCACCATGCATATGTATACCTATGTAACAAACATGCACATTCCGCACATGTACCCCAGAACTTAAAATATAATAATTAATAATAATAATAATAAAGGAATGTGATCTTAAGAGTATTCTTATTATCTAAGAATTATACTCTGCCTGATCTTTCAAGGACTTTTGAAAGACTCAAAGTACATTTCAGAATAAAAGTTTTTCCTTGCCTTTGCTTATTAAATCTAACATTACTGGGAAGAACTAGCCTCTTTTTTATTTCCTTCTCAGAATGCTGGGAGACTTCTTAGAGGGGAAAACATTTAACTACCTTCGGAAGCCACTTTGTCTCCCATGATCCTTTCTAGGACACCTCGTGGGAGTCTCTCAAAAGCCTCATTAGTGGGAGCAAAGAGTGTGAAGTGACCTTCTCTGCCAAGGGCTTCCAATATGTCCGATGTGATGGCAGCTGCCTGAAACACAAATGTGCTTTTTAGAGATTTTCACATTGTAAATCCAAAAGAAAATTACAACATGCTTAGCCTAGGCTGACATGAAGGAGTTGATTCCTATACTATACAGGTTTGTTCTTGTTAGAGCTTCAAAATCTTACTTTTTGACACAACCATGTCTTTTCCAACTGTCTTCAAATTGTGTTTGCAAGAATGGAAATTCTGCCCATGTTTGTGGGACTGTAGCAATATCCAGCAGTAGATATAATAACAGATAAACACATTCTAAATGCACTAAATACTCTCCAGTTACATGACTAACCATTCTTAGTCTATCATTTTCATAGAAATATTATTTCATATGAGGAGATGATTTCTCATGTTTAAAATGAAAATAGTATTCATTCCAAGAGCCATATTTGTTACATTTTTGCCAGATTTATAGCGTTTTTATTGTTTTTAGATTTTGACAGGAGAAGAGGAGGGATTTCAATGACCTAAGGCAATGTGCTTTTGGACTTACTCTAAAAGATGAAAGTTCATCTTCTGCTTCAATGAAGTCTTGAATTGAGTTACCAATTTGTGTAAGGACACGATCAATGACATGGACAACACCATTTGTTGCGATCTGGTTCCCATGGATGATTCGAGCACAATTAACAGTGACAACCTATAATTATTTGCAAAAATCAAAGTGCTGAAATCAGAGACATCCATTGACCACAGACTGCAAGCCCATTCCCAGTTTTTCATTTATACTAGCAAGTGTAACAGAAGGGAAACTATATCCTAAATGCAAACGCTGTGGATGAAGAATTACATGTTGTTATCTCTATAAAAGATGCTGTTAGAGAAAAGGGAACCAATTCAAAACCCAAGTCTAGACATACTTGACATATCTAGCAACATAAGGCAAAGGTGTTTTTTCATTCCAATTATTGCTTTTGTTCCTCTCTTTTATGCAGATAGTCACAAACTTTTTAATGTGGGTCAATGAATGACATGAAGAAGTCTAATTAGTCCTAAAATAAGTTTTGAGAGGGAGAAACAAATAATTATTATATAGATATAATTAGTTCTATTACAAGAGCTTCCTAAATATTGCTTCATTGCTGACCTCTTTTGTCCCTGAGAATCTGGCTGTGGAAAAGGTCCTATGACCCTGTTGGCAGTTTCCCACAAAAGCTGATCCAAACACACAAGAACTTCAGCTAGTGCAGTAGCTAGAGAACACTCATTCTTTGATTACTCATTTTACTATTACAATAACTGATTTCAAATACATCAACTAATAAAATTTCTTTTTTTAGAATACTTGTCTACTGTCAACTAACTGTTCATGTAATTTGTCCTGTACAATCACTATAACTAGATTGGAAATTTACATGCCCTAGATTTGGGGGAAAGTCATAATGTAGCACTTACTTGTTCTCACTAACATTTTATTATTTTTGTGAGTATTATATAAAAAGCATAGACAAAATTAAAGAAGGATTTTATCAGTGTACTTTTCATAAATGTACTTTTTACTGATAAAACTTACCCCATTAGGATAATGGTTAATGAAAAGCCCCAAATTGTTATACATTGAAGGAACAATCATGCCATTTTTTAAGTCCTTGGTCAACATTCTCTTATCAACCATGTGGCTATGTAAAGCATTCAGTAATTCAACATTCACGTTGCTCTCCAAACCTCTACGGATATCCTAGAAAAAATTGCAAGCATAGAAGTGGATCATTAGTAAAAGTCTTATCATCACCCTATATCTACTCTCTTGCTATTTTCTCATTGCATTATCAGATGGACATACAAATTCACATAAATAACTTAAAATTTATATCATTACAACTGGTTAAGGAATTTTCTAAGTTCGGATATTTAGTTAAGGGTCCTGAATGTGATAGAGTGCTTAGAGCACAATTTTTAAAGTGAATATGTTGATGAAGAGACAATCTTGATATAAACAATAAAATGATAAGAATTAGGGAGTTATGAAATTTTCAGATACTTAAACTATTTTAAGTGGCAAACAAAACAAAACAAGAATGACATTCTATTTGTATGCAACATTTGAATTTTAACAGGGTTTCATGTTTATTTCATAGCAAATTCAAGAATTCAATCATCCTATACCATTTTAGCTATCCAATATCATGTATTATATTATGATTTACTCAATGCTGTGGGAAACATAATAATTAAAGCAAAAAGTCACAACCATTAAGGTGTTTATCACATAGCAGCAAGTAAAAGTAGATACAGTAAGATATAGGACAGAGGAGAAAAATGTTTTGGGGGCTCAAATAAGGAAGAACAGCTTTTCAGAAGTAGTTTGGAGATAGAGCTTGAAAAGGAGATGAGATTTAAATTAATAGGAATGATATGGTGCTCTTCTAAATTCAGTGCTGACATAGGGTGAATGCCAAGAGGACAAAAGTTGTTCAGTTTGGGTAATACATACTTTTATGTTTCTTGGATACTATTAAGAAAGAACACTAGAAGGGTATGTTGGACAGTAATGTGGATGACTTTAATGCCCTAAGGAGTAAAATAAAGTGGCAATGAGGAACCACTGAAGATTTTGTGGCATTGGAATTTAATTATTAGAATCAGGCTTCAGGAAAGTGGAGTGGTAATGTACAGCAGAAATGAGAGTATTAGTTGGAACACTTTAGATGAAACATGAGATAAGACTAACAGCAGTTACACAACTAACAAAGAATGTAAAGGCCTCTTCAAGGAGAACTACAAACCACTGCTCAACAAAAT
>CAUYQU010092141.1:0-16147 GCA_963574635.1 Cheracebus regulus
AAAGGGCTGATATCCAGAATTTACAAAGAACTAAAACAGATTTACAAGAAAAAAAACAAACAAGCCCATTCAAAAGTGGGTGAAGGATACGAACAGACACTTTACAAAAGAAGACATACATGAGGCCAACAAACATATGAAAAAAATGCTCATCATCACTGGTCATTAAAGAAATGCAAATCAAAACTACATTGAGATACCATCTCACGCCAGTTAGATTGGCGATCATTAAAAAATCTGAAGGACATATTCCAAGAAGTAAAATTTAGCTGAATGCTGAAGTGGAAATATCTTTAAATATTTGCTCCTTCCCATTATTTTGTTTTTCTCCTTTGAGAACTCTATTTTTTTATATATTACATTATTTTTGCCTAGAGGTTTTTTTAGTAATTCCTGCTTAAACATTTGACCACAATTTTTATTTTGCTCCCTGACAATGTTTTTATCATGAGTTTTCTTTACCTGTTAACAAGTGGTACGTTTTCAATTCTCTCTTTGCTTATTCTTTATCTTTGTCTATGTGTTGTTGCAGGTTCTTTTATTATTATTATTATTATGCATTACTGAAAGATTTATTTCCTAGCTCCTTTTCCCCCACAGCTATTGGAGTCTTTTCCAAGATTATATGTGAAGAAATAAGATAAATATTCTCAGTCCTTCTTTGTTGCTGTGATGGAAACAGATCATTTTACCTATATGATGTATCTAAGACTTTTAATTTAGTCTCCTCTATTTGTTTTTGTTGTTGTTGTTGAGTAAATCCAACTGGAAGGAAAGGAAGTGCTTCTGTTGCTTGTGTCATTACCTTAGAAACACTTATTGCAACCAAAGAGAATGGATTTTGCCCCTCTGGGTATATTCTTTATCTGCTGTCATTTACTGAGATTTTCCAAATCTCCATCATCCTGTTTTGCAGGGGTTTTTTTGTATTTTTTTTTCCATGGCATCTCTCCACTTCCTCTAATTTGGCTTCTGGACAATTACAGCTGTTTTCTAGTAATATTCTACATAATTAAGGCGGTCGACTCTTTAACTTTCACTTACATTACCTTTTAACTTTTGTTTAATTTTACTATTTACCATTATGAATTGTATTAAATTTCATGTTCACTAAATAAATGCATGGTTAATCATATGCATAAATTTAATGAAAATTTCAGAACAGTGATCCTTGCTTAAGTTCCCTAAACTAATTTTGAGGATTCTAAACAATGTATGCAAAAAAAAAAAAATCGTAACAAAATAGGAAGTGCCACAGAGTGGAAATTTGTGTTATTCTTTCCTTTGCTCCCCCCACCAAAAAATAAAAATAAAGCATGGCCTTTCTCTATGCAAACTGCATTCACCTGATCCCAAAGGTCTTCACTATTCTGATATCAACTTAAGGTCCAAAATCTCACCAAAATTCTTTTATGAGTAAGACTCAGGATATGGTCCCTTCTGAAGCAAAGATTTGTTTTCCATCTAAAGAGCTGCGATACAAAGAAAATAAGTTTTCTTTTTCTAAGATATAATGGTGAGACAGACACAAAGTTAACATTCCCATTCATAAAAAGGTAAATTTGAAGGAAAAATCAGATTTCCAATCTGAGGCAAGTTTGCAACTCAGCAGTTAAAATTCACTTAGGTTTTAACACTTCAGTATAATTCTCTCTGGCTCAACTCTGCCTTTCGTGTCTTCCGAGGTAGACTTTTTACTTGGTCTTGAATGGCAGCCTCACCTTTCAGAACAAAGAGTTGGTCTCACCTTCTGGAACCAATAGGTCTTATGAGCCTAGACATCAGGGTTCCCTCCTCAGAGCCATTCTTCCTTTATTTTGCCTTCTCTCTGTACTGTTCAGTACAGGTTAGCAATGTTTCTGCTGGTATTACATTTTCAAAAACCTTATTGAACTTCCATGAAATCCATGGGGGTTTATGGCATTAGGCATGAAGGTCCTCTACAGACCTTTCTTCCATAACCATATGTCTATTCCCAGATTATGCTTAGCTGATTGAGTCCATGAGTCTCAAGCCTAATTTCATTTGCAAATGGTTGTGCAGTAACAGCTTTGTTCCTGCTTCCAAACTATGGTATTTGGATAGGCTAAAAAACTTCCAAATTATAAGTTGCCAGTTTCATTTGCATTCCCTTCTTCAACTGATCTTTTCTCTTTGCATTTTACTGTAGGCAGCAAGATAAAAACTTTCAACATTTTACTTCAAGGTCTTCTCAGCTTACAAGATCAACTTTCCACCTAAAACAACAAAATTGCTCAAATAACTAGAAGAATAACAAAGATCTCAGGTAATACCTCAAATAACTTGAAGAATAATAAAGTAAGCTCAAATTGGCAGAAGAAAGGAAATAACAAACATCAGGACAGAAATAAACAAAACAGAGGTAAGAAAAACAGTAGAGAAGACCAACAAAATTGCATTTTAAAAATATAAGCAAAGTTGACACATCTTTAGCTAGAATAACACAAAAAATAAAAAGGAAAGAAAACTCAAGTAAACAAAATCAGAAATGAAAAAAATGGCATTACAGCCGATACTGCAAAAATACGAAGGATAAGAAGAGACTACAATGAGTAACAATGTACCAAGAAATTGGATAACCTGGAAGAATGCATGAATTCCTAGAAACCTACCAACACTGAAGCAGAAAGTAATTAAAAGTATGAACAGACTAATAAGAAGATCAAATGTATTATAAAAATTACTCAATTAAAAAAAACAGTATCTGATGCCCTCACTGCCAAATTCTAACAAATATTTAAAAAAAGATCTAATACCAAATCTTCACAAACTTAAAAAAATTAGAGAAGGGAATATTTTCAAACTCATTTTATGAGGCTAGAATTACTCTAATAACAAAACCAGACAAGGATACTGTAAGAAAAGAAAACAACAGGCCAATATTCATGATGAACTCAGATGTAAACAATTCTTAACACAATACCAGCAAATCAAATTCAACAACACATTAAAAAGATGATTCACCATGATCAAGTGGGAATGCAAGGATGTTTCAACACACCTAAATGAGGTTAGGAACCCCTGCACTATATCACTCTGCATGTCTTTGCATACACCTAGCTTAACTCCCAATTACAATTGAGAAAATACAGTATTTGGTTTACTATTCCTAAGTTATCTCACTTAGAATAATGGCCTCCAGCTCCACCCAAGCTGCTGCGAAAATATTATTTCATTCTTTTCTGATGGCAGAGTGTATGTACGTCAAATTTTCTTTATCCACTCCTTGGTTGATGGGAACTTAGGTTGTTTCCATATCTTTGGAATTATGAATTGTGCTTCAATAAACATATGCATACAGATGTCTTTTTGATATATTGACTTATTTTCCTTTGGGTAAACACTGCGTAGAGAGATTGCTGGATCAAATGGTAGACCTACTTTTAGCTCTTTAAGAAATCTCCATACCATTTTCCAAAGAGGTTGTACTAATTTACATTCCCACCAGCAGTGCATAAACGTCCCCTTTTCACCACATCCATGCCAACACCTATTGTTTTTTGACATTTTAACAATAGCCATTCTTGCAAGAATGAGGTGATATCTCATTGTGATTTTAATTTGCATTTCTCTGGTGATTAGTGATGTTGAGCATTTTTAATATATTTGTTAGCCATTTGTATATCTTCTTTTGAGAAATTTCTATTCATGTCATTTGTCCATTTTTGATGAGACTATTATTATTATTATTATTGTTATTATTTATTTATTTATTTATTTTTTACTGATTGGTTTCCTTGTAGATTCTAGATATTTGTTCTTCATCAGTTGCATGGTTTGCAAATATTTTAACCCATTCTTTAGATTATTTAATTATTATTTCTTTTGCTGTTCTGAAACTTTTAGTTTAATTTGGTCTTATTTATTTATTTTTTATTTTAATTCCATTTGATTTGGGGGTCTTAGTCATGAATTCTTTGCTTAGGCCAATATCCAGAAGAGTTATTCCGAAATTGTCTTCAAGAATTATCATGGCATCAAGTCTTATATTTAAGTCTTTGATCCATCTTGAATTGATTTCTGTATAAGGTGAGAGATAGGAATCCTGTTTGATTCTTCCACATGTGGCTATCCAGTTAACCCAATGCTACTTATTAAATAGGGTGTATTTTTCCCAATTTATGTTTTTGTATGCCTTGTAAAATATCACTTGGTTACAACTATTTGGCTTTATTTCTGGGTTCTCTCTTCTGTTCCGTTGGTTTAAATGTCTACTTTTAAACCAGCATCATACTGTTTTGGTAGCTATAGGCTAATAGTGTACTACGAAGTCCAGTAATGTGATCCCTTCAGATTTGTTCTTTTTACTTAGAATTACATTGGATATTCAGGCTCTTTTTAGTTCCATATGAATTTTAGGATTAGTCTTTCTAATTTTGTGAAAAATGATGTTGGTATTTTAGTAAGAAGTGCATTGAATCTGTAGATTACTTTGGGCAGTATGGTCGTTTTCGTGATATTGATTCTTCCAGTCCATAGGCATGGGATGTGTGTTTCCATTTGTTTGTATCATCTATGATTTATTTAGCGGTGTTTTGTAGTTACTCTTATAGAGATATTTTACCTCATTGATTATATTCCTAGGTATTTTATTTTATTTTGTGCAGCTGTTGTAAAGGGAATTTAGTTCTTAATTTGATTCACAGTTTGGTTGTTGTTGCTGTAGAGCAGTGCTACTAATTTGTGTACACTGGTTTTGTAACCTGAGATTTCACTAAATCTATTGATTAAACATAGAAGTCTTTTGGAGGACTCTTTGGGATTTTCTAAGTATATGGTAATCTCAAAGTCAAACTCTAGTTTGTGTGCATAGAGGTGTTCCAATTTGGATGCCCTTTATGTTATTCTCTTGCATAAATTGCTCTGGCTAGGGCTTCCAGTACCATGTTGAATAGAAGTGATGAAAATGGGCTTCCTTGTCTTGTTCTAGTTCTCAGGGAGAATACTTTCAACTTTCTTGAATTCAGTATAATGGTGGCTGTGGATTTTTCATATTTGTCTTTTATTATTTTGAGGTAAGTCTGTTCTATGCCTATGTGGGGAGGATATTTATTACAAAGAAATGCTAGATTTGATCAAATACATTTTCTGCATCTATTGAGATGATCTCATGATTTTTGTTTTTAATTCTGTTCATGTGACATATCACAATTATTGACTAGCATATGTTAAACTAACCCTGTATCCCTGGGATGAAATCCACTTGACTATGGTGTATTATCTTCTTGGTGTGCTACTGGATTCAGTTAGCTAGTATTTTGTTGCAGGTTTTTTGCATCTATGTTCATCAGGGATATTGTCTGGAGGTTTTTTTGTTTTGTTTTGTTTTGTTTTGTTTTGTTTCTTTTTCATGTCTTGTTTTGCTAGTTTTGCTGTCAGGGTGATACTGGCTTAATAGAAAGGTTTAGGAAAGATTTCCTCTTTTACATGTGTGGTAAAAGTATTCCTTCTTTCACATGTGTTTCATGTGCTGATGAGAAGAATGTGTGTTCTGGAATTATGTGTATAGAATGTTTTGTAAATATCTGTTAGGTCCATTTATTCTAGAGTATAATCTAAGTCCATTTTTTCTTTATTGCCTTGTGTCTTGCTGACCAGTCTGGTGCATCAGTGGAGTGTAGAAATCCCCCACTATCATTGTTTTTCTTTCTGTCTCATTTCTTGGGTTCAGTAGTAATTGTTTCATAAATCTGGAAGCTCCAGTGTTAGGTGCATATGAATTTAAGATAATATCTTTTGTTAGATTCACCCTTTTATCATTATATAATGACTTCCTTTGTCATTTTTAAACTATTTTCACTTTAAAGTATGTTTTATCTGATAACACAAATAGCTACTTGTGCTTGCTATTGGTTTCTAGTTGTGTGAACTGTCTTTTCCCACTCCCTTCCTTGATTGTATATAAATCTTTATGTGTTAGATGAGTCTCCTGAAGACAGAAGATATTTGGTTTGTAATTGGTTTTTATCCATTCTGTCATTCTGTATATTTTAAGAGAAACATTTAGGGCATTTACAGCTAATGCTAATATTAAGATTTGAGGTACTGATCCAGTCTTCATGTTAATTGTTACCTAGATACTTTGTTTTCTTCATTATACTATTGTTTTATAGGCCTCGTGAGTTTCACTTCAAGAGATTCTACTGTCCTGGATATCAAAATTTTGTTTCAACATTTAGAAATTATTACAGCATTTCTTGTAGGGTAGGTCTGGTAGTGACAAATTTCCTTATCATTTGTTTGTCTGAAAATGACTTTATTTCTCATTTGCTTATGAAATTTAGTTTAGCTGGATACAAAATTCTTGGTTGACCACTATTCTGTTTGAGGAGTATAAAAATAGGACTCCAGTCTCTTTTGGTTTATAAAGGAGGAGAAGTCTGCTGTTAGTCTGACAGGTTTTCCTTTACAAATTACCTGATGCTTTTGTCTCACTGGTCTTAGAATTTTTTTCTTCATGTTGACTTTAGATAGATTTAATTATATGCCTGCATATGGGTACCTAAATCTCTAGCAAAGCAGGAAAATTGTCCTTAGTTAGTTCACTATCATTAAGTGAACCAGTAACCAACAGAGTGGGAAAACATTTTTGCAAACTACCCATCTGACAAAGGGCTAATATCCAGAATTATAAGGAACTTAAACAAATTGACAAGAAAAAAAAAACCCCATTCAATATTGGGCAAAGGACAAGAACAGACACTTTTCAAAAGAAGACATTTATGCAGCCAACGCACATATGAAAAAAAAACTCGTCATCACTGGTCATTAGAGAAATACAAATCAAAACCACATTGAGATACCATCTCATGCCAGTCACAATGGTGATCATTAAAAATTCTGGAGACAACAGATGCTGGAGAGGATGTGGAGATATAGGAACACTTTTACACTGTTGGTGGGAGTGTAAATTAGTTCAACCATTGTGGAAGACAATGTGGTGATTCCTCAAGGATCTAGAAGTAGAAATACCATTTGACCCAGCAAACCCATTACTGGGTGTATACTCAAAGGATTATAAATAATTATATTATAAAAACACATGTATATGCATATTTATTGCCACATTGTTCATAATAACAAAGACTTGGAACCAACCCAAATGCCCAGATAGACTGGATAAAGAAAATGTGGCATATACACACAATGGAATACCATGCAGCCATAAAAAAGGATGAGTTCATGTCCTTTGCAGGGACATGGATGAAGCTATAAACCATCATTCTCAGCAAACTGACACAAGAATAGAAAACCAAACATCACATGTTCTCACTCATAAGTAGATGTTGAACAATGAGAACACACGGAAATAGGGAGGGGAACATCACATACCAGGGCCTGTTGGTGGGAGGGGGGTAGGGGAGGAATAGCAGGGGAGTGGATGGCTAGGGGAGAGACAGCATTAGGGGAAATACCTAATGTAGATGATGGGGTGATGGATACAGCAAACCACCATGACAAGTGTATACCTATGTAACAAACCTGATGTTCTGCATATGTATCCCTGAACTTAAAGTATAGTTAAAAAAGGAAGAAAAGAATAAATAAATAGGGGTGGTCCAATATGGCCAATTAGAAGCAGCTGCAGTCTGCAGCTCTCATGGAGAGGAAAAAAATGGCTAGCGAATTCTACACCTTCAACTGAGGTATCCAGGTTCTCACACTGGCACTGATAGGCAGTTGGTGTAACCCACGGAAAGCACAGAAAAGCAGGGTGGGGTGACAGCCCACCTGGTAGTGGCACAGAGTCAGGCCCTATCCCCATTCAAGGAGGTGGTGTGTGATTGTGTGACCCCACCTGGGAAACCATGCTGTACATGCTATGAGGGCCTTAGATCCAAAGCACAGAGCTGTGCAGACTTTGGTGGTTGTTTGGGTATGCATAGAGACCCAGGAGCTTTTGCATACTTTGGCCCTGGGAATTCCAGTGAGGCAGAAGATCTGTCCATTTTCCTAGAAACAAGGCTGGTGCCAGGGAGCCAGTGGCATCATTCAAGCAGGCCTGACTACCATGACATCTCACAAGTTAAGATCCACTGACTTAGAATTCCAGCAGGCCAGTGGAAGCAGGCTGGAGACTGCCTGTGAAAGGACCAATTTCTTCTGAGAGAAGGGCTGCTGCCAGCTTTACAGCTCTAGTTGGCCATTCTAGCCTGCCAGCTCAAGCAGTCTAGGCAGTCCAGACTGGGAGGAACTCCCCACAGCACAGCACAGCTGCTGTGGCAGACTGTAGTCAGACTGTTTCTGTAAGTGGGACCCTGAACCATCTCTTCTCACTGGGTCCTCCCAGCAAGAATTTCAGCAACATCAGCCAGGGTTTTATGGACAAAACTCTGATCTCCCTGAGACAGAGTCAGGAGGGGCAGGTGTGGTCTCCGTGGCTCAGCCGACTTAGCTTTACCTGCCTCCTGGCTCTGAAGAGTCCAAGTTGTCTCAATGAGGAGGTTTCTCCCAGGGCAGAACACTTGCTCCACCAAGGGGCAGCCAGATTGCTTTTTTAGGTGGGTCCCTGATTCTGTTCCTCCTGACTGGGTAAGACCTCCCAGTAGGGGTCTCCAGACACCTCCTACAGGAGCATTCCAGCTGGTATGCCCCTCTGGAATTCAGCTCCCAGAGAAAGGAACAGGCTGCTATCTTTGCTGTTTTGTAGGCTTCATGGGTGATACTTCCAAGTGCAGGAAGGAACCAGGTGATTAGGGTCTGGAGAGGACCCACGGCAAACTGCGGCAGCCCTACAGAAAAGGAGCCTGACAGAAAAAAAGCAAGAGAAGGAAGGAAGGAAAGAAGGAGGAAGGAAGGAAGGAAGGAAGGAAGGAAGGAAGGAAGGAAGGAAGGAAGGAAGGGGAGAAAGAGAGGAAGGAAGGAAGGGAGGGAGGGAGGGAGGGACAGAGACAACATTAACAAAAACCCCATTCAGTGGTCAGCAACCTCAAAGATTAAAGGTAGATAACCCCACAAAGATGAAAATGAATCAACACAAAAATTCTAAAAACTCAAAAATCCAGAATGCCTCTTCTCCAAATTAGTGCAACACCTCTCCAGCAAGGCCACAGAATTCAGCTGGAGATGAGATAGCTGAGTTGACAGAGTAGGCTTCAGAAGGTGGGTACTAATGAACTTCACTGAACTACAGGAGCATATTCTAACCCAATGCAAAGAAGCTAAGAATTATGGTAAAACATTACATGAGCCGATAACCAGAATAGCCATTTAGAGAGGAGCATAAATGACCTGATGGAGATGAAAAACACAACACAAAAACTTTACAATGCAATCACAAGGATCAATAGCTGATTAGATTAAGCACAGGAAAGAATCTCAGAGCTTAAAGACTATCTTTCTGAAATAAGACAAGCAGACAAGAATAGAGAAAAAATAATAAAGTGAAATGAAAAAACTGCCAAGAATTATGGGATTATGTAAAAAGACCGAACCTACAACTGATTGGGGTAACTTAAAGAGATGGGGAGAACAGAACCAACTTAGAAAACATGCTTCAGGATATCATCCAGAACCCCCCAACCTAAGAAAACAGGCCAGCATTAAAACTCAGGAAATCCAGAGAACCCAAGTAAGATACTCCATGAGAAGATCAATTCCAAAACACATAATCGTCAGATTCTCCAAAATTGAAATAAAGAAAAAATGTTAAAGGCAGCCAGATAGAAATGTTGGGTAACCTCCAAAGGAAAGACCATCAGAATAACAGCAAAACTCTCAGCAGGAACCCTATAGGCCAGGAGAGAATGGGGGCTATATTGAACATTCTTAAAGAAAAGATATTCCAACCTAAGAAATCATTCTGTTATAAAGATGTAAATTCATTGCAACACTATTCACAATAGCAAAGATATGGAATCAGCCCAAATGCCCATCAATTATAGACTGGATAAAGAAAATGTGGTACATATACACCATGGAATACTATGCAGCCACAAAAAGGAATAAGATCATGTTTTTTGCAGGGACATGGTTGGAGCTAGAAGGCGTTATCCTTAGCAAACTAATGCAGGAATAGAAAACCAAACGCAGCATGTTCTCACTTGTAAGTGAGATCTGAAAGATAAGAACATATGAACACTTGTCAGGGGAACCGTACACACTAGGGCCCGTTGGGGAGGGCAGGCAGGGTAAACCTGAGGAAGAACAGCTAACACATGCTGGGCTTAATATCTAGGTGATGGGTTGATCTGTGCAGAAAACCACCACGACGCATGTTTACCTATGTGACAAACCTGCACATCCTGCACTTGTACCCCAGAACTTAAAATAACAGTTGAAGAAAAATAAGTAAATAAAATAAAATGTCATGTTCTCAAAAAAAGAATGAAAATATAAATAAGATTTTTAAACTTTAGTTTTACAAGTAGATGACACATTTATTAAGTAACAATGACCTCAATTCATAATTGTAACATTTATTATTGTGATAAAATTTGGTTAATGCTGATGAATCAATAAGCTTCAGATATCTATCAATAATATTAATAAAATGTGTAATTTTATTTTATTACACAACTATTTATTAAGTGGAACAAGAATCTTTAAAAAGTTTATCTTCAGAAACTTTTTGATTCTTCATTGTGTTGTGAATCCTAAAATTAAAGCTCAATATTATGTGCTCCCAAGTAAAACTGATAAAACAGAGGGAGCTTCAAATGGCCTGGCCACAAATTCTTCACTCTGCTTCTACAGGCAAGGTCCCCAGCCAATCAGCCCTCTTTATCAAGTGGACCAGGCACCGTCCCTGATAATTCCTGAGCAGCAGGTTTCAGTGTTTTGGCAGCTCACAGAATTATGCAAACTAACCAATTACATCCTCCCATGGGAACTAAAGAACACCTCACCTTCTTGATACTGCAAATCTGCCTTCCAAAGCTCCAGCCTCACTTTGTTTCCAAATGCAAGCTTCATGTTGTCCTGTGTGGCATTTGGTGTTGTCTTGCCTCAGGCTGTGTGTGAGAAATAAGTTGCTGTCATTCTCATTGCATTGGTCCAGCATCAGGTGCAATGTGTTGGGCCATCTCCATAATTTTAAGGCAGAAATCCATACCCCATGAACAGAGTGAAGAAGTGACCAAAATACTAATAATAAGACAAATATTATAGTCTGACTGTGGCTCAGTGTGGGCGAGGGTAGGTAAGGTCCACCAAAGGTATAGGCAAGGAAAATGTACATTGTTAAGGAATTTAAAAGCAATGATAAAACTAAAAACTGACTTGCTTTCAAAATTATCATCAGGTACTGTTAGTGTCAGTGTTAAAATTATCCTTTTTGATAAGGTGGAACATCCTCTTATCCATCCATCATTGTGTACAGGAATAGCTAATGTATCATGTGTGTATCATCCGATCACATGAGATCTGTAGCAAACGAAAAGCAATCATAGCAGAATGTGACAATGTTTGAAAATTTGTGTCTAGCAAAAAACTTGAAAATCTTACAGCCTGTAGACAGCATATTGATATCTACAAATAAGCCATATGCCACTGTATGTATGTTAAGCATTAAGTGTGTTCACGTGAAGATTGTACTGTAGGTGACAAATTGAGTGTTACCAAAGAACAGGCTCTGTGACAAATATTATCAATGATGTCCTCAAAAAGTTTGGAACAGCAGTAATACTCAAGGACCATAAAGTTAACAACCAACCAATGAAAATCAACAGATAAGCCACTCACTAAATTTGTGGTTAATATACCTGAAATAAAAAGGCTCATAAATGCCAAAAGAATTTCTCCAGATGCTGGTGAGGCTGTGGAGAAACAGGAAGGCTTTTACACTGTTGGTGGGAGTGTAGATTAGTTCAACCATTGTGGAAGACAATGTGGTGATTCCTCAAGGATCTAGAACCAGAAATACCATTTGACCCAGCAATCCCTTTACTGAGTATATACCCAAAGGATTATAAATCATTCTACTACAAAGACACATGCACACATCTTTATTGTGGCACTATTCACAATAGCAAAGACTTGCAACCAACTCAAATGCCCATCAATGATAGATTGGATAAAGAAAATGTGGCACATATACACCATGGAATACTACGCAGCCATAAAAATGAGTTCTTGTCCTTTTTAGGGACATGGATGAATCTGGAAACCATCATCCTCAGCAAACAAACACAGTAACAAAAAACCAAACACCACATATTTTCACTCATAACTGGAAGTTCAGCAATGCGAACACATGGACACAGGGAGGGTAACATCACACACTCAGGCCTGTTGGGGGGTGAGGTGGGGGAAAAGGGGAGAGAGAGCATTAGGACGAATACCTAATCCCTGAGAGGCTTAAAACCTAGATGACAGGTTGATAGGTTTAGCAAACCACCATGGCATATGTATTCCTGTGTAACAAACCTGCACATTCTGTGCATGTACCCCAGAACTTAAACACTTTTTAAAGTTGTGATAATATTATACTGCAAACTAGCCTGCACTTGCCAAATAAGTGAATAAAATAGATCTAATTCTTCAAAAAAAAACAGAAATATGTGGTATTTTATGAGATATTTATTTTTGTAAAATATAGATGTTATTAGCATATTATGTAAGGGGAATAGTCCTTATGTACATACTCAAAACAGTGAAGACTGTTAAGAAATAAAATAAAAAATATCCTGCAAAATACTGTGGGGATATGGGAGATAGGGAAGATAGGACACTTGTGTAATTTTTTTGGATTCCCTGGAAAGCAATAATAAGTTAATAATCTTTAAATTCCTAAAGTATAGTGACTTATAACAGGGACTTTAATGACTATTGCTATATAAAAGTAAAGAGAGAAGCAAGACTTAGATTAGAAGTCTACGATACTGTTCTAACTGAAAGATAAAGAGAGCATGACGTTCTCTAAATACAGTAGAAAAAAAAAGGAAGAGGAAAATCTGAAGCTCATTTTGGTTATAATTTTGATTGAACCTAGTGACAATTCAGAGGAAGGTTTGAGAAACAGGGTAAGTGTATTTGGTCTTATTATAAACAGTAAGGAATATCAACTATTTGAAATGTTCTGTTAAGCAACAGAAAAATATGTGAGATAATGAGAGGGGAGAGAGATTATTAGTATAACAAGAGAGACCTTTATGCTTTCATCTTGTATATTTAAGAAATTTTAGAAACAGAAGGATAAAACTCTAAATCCAAGAAATCATGGCTATGTTCAATCTTATGGAAAAAAAATAAATCCAAAATGTGGTAGCCCATGCCAATAAAGAAGGACCCAGTATAATCCATCTCTGCAAAATTGGCTGAACTGCCAGGTTGCACATTTAAATGCTATTGCCATTTTTTACATGGGTCAAATTAACTTAAGTTAGTTGGCAAATAATGTAATAAGAATGACATTTTCAATTTATTTTCCATATTTTAAATAAACTGAAATGGTAAGCTAAAAATTTATACCTGGCAACTTTTGCAACAAGGAGTGTTTGCTGGGAGGAGGTGCAGCGATTTAGGCAGAAATAGAAGAGAAGTTTTGGCTAAGGCACAGCGTAGAATAAATGTCTCTATGCCTTTGAAATGGTAGAAGAATAAAATAATATAAGGAAATATGTCTTTCCTAAACATTCTAGTGACATATGGTGAAGATAAATAAAAAATAGAATACTGAATGAATGAACCAATTAATAAATGGCTGTCCATTCTGAAATCGATTGAAATAAGAGTCTCACAAGAATCATTAGATCAATAGATTGTATAGCTCCATTTAATTAATTAACTTGATGTCATAAAAAGCAGTAGGGAAATTGGAACATCTCTTTAAGTACAATGACTCACTATTGAAATGATTATTCACTTCTACAAGTATTTTTTTGAGCTCCACCTGAGTGCCAGAGCTGTTTTAACACTATTTGCATATAGAAAAAAATTATTTACCATGCCCTCTGAAACCCACTCAGAGTATTCAGAAAAGTTTTAATTACTGAATATTCACTCAGCCTCATTTGCGGATGGTGGAGGAAGGCCCACAGTTAGTGTAAGGAATATCTTAAATTCTCCACAAACTAGGGGCAGCACAATTAGGGATGAACAAATGGTTATCATTTAACTAAGACTGTAAGGACAACAAAAGAAAGGCAGTTGCTTTATACAGAGGTTTCCAGGTGGTTCTTTCACTGAAAAACATTATTTTCTTAAAGATAGCATACGGAAAGGGATAATATTGTAAAACATAACAGAATATTGAAGGAAATATCACTGTGGAACTAACAGTATACACTTTTCTATTCACCCAGATCTATCAATAATTATTAATTATTGATAACAGTTATATCAAAAATGATAAAATCATATGTGAATTTCTGCATATGGCTGTGTGTATCTGGTTTGCTTTGAAACATTCTGTTACATATGAATTGTTATGGCATATTAGCTATTACTTGAGGAAAACTGAGTTTAATTTCTTTTTTAAAAAATGTAAGTACTTTAAGTTTGCTTTTTAGTTTAATACAGAATACTAGAACGTGAAGAGTCACCATGAATGTTGTTCTATTTGAGATTATAATAGCAAGTCATGGAAGCATAGAATGATATTAAATGTGACAGTATTTATAAAGTTAGGGTGGTCTTAATATCAAGACAAGTCTCACTGTGTGATACATAATGAGTACCTGATTGTTGGAAGAGATTGCTAGATTATTATCATTGTATTTGTCTTTTCTGACATAGCAGGCAAGAATTTAGTCTCTTAAGGAAGGATGTCCCTGTAAATAGAAACCAATATATCTTTGTCAACATAGGCAATATCAGAGGCATCATCCACAGGATGATAATTAGCTTTCTCATTTTGAAAATAAATAAATAAATAAAAATAGATAGAAACACACATAGATATAGGTATAGATATGGTTAGAATTTGTGTCCCCTACCCAAATCTCATTTTGGATTGTAATCCCTTTAATTCCCATGTGTTGAGTGAGAGACCTTGTAGGAGGTGATTGGATTTGGGGGCAGTGTCCCCCATGCTGTTCTCATGATAGTGATTTCTCCTGAGATCTGATGGTTTTATAAGTGACTGACAGTTCCTCCTTCACAGACTCACTCTCTTTCCCACCACTGTGTAAAAGGTGCCTCCTTCTCCTTCTGCTATGATTGTAAGTTACTTGAAGCTGCCTCCCTAATCATGTGGAATTGTAAGTCAATTAAACGTCTTTCCTTTATAAATTACCCCTTCTTGGGTAGTCTGTTTATAGCAGTGTGAGAACTAACCGATACATACATATGTGTGTGTATATATGATATATCTTTAAATATAACAGAACATATTTTAAAGATATATATATACACATATATACATGTTATTTTAAAAATAACATGTATATTATTTTTGTATGGATATATGTGTATATGTCTGTATATATGTGTGTATATACTCCCTTACACACATATTACACATACACACACACATATAAATGTGTGTGTGTATGTACTTCCTTCAGAAATAATGTTTTCCATCCTCTTGAAAAGAGCCTAAAACTAGAGTGAGAAAGTTGAGAATCTAGTTTTTTTCTCTGCCTACAAATGATATTTAACTTTGAATAATATCCTTCGTTCATCTGAGATTATAAGTATGAAAGTTGTTAGAAAACATGAAAACTTAACTAGATATATTTAGGACCTTCTACCTCATGTAAGGACAGTTCACTGCTCAATTCATTAACTCTGAAAATTTCAATAGGTAGGCATGTATATCAATGTTTTCTATACTGCTAAATTGTTATTATTTTAATGCCATTGATTATTTAAATTTTTCCAAGAAGGGTAAATAACATTGGTTCAATTCAACTTAACATATCTCCTTTATAATTGTGAATCAATAATTAAAATTTCAAGTTTTTATTATAAAAAATGGATAATAAGGCCAGGAGCAGTGGCTCACACCTGTAATGCCAGCACTTTGAGAGGGTGAGGAGGGTGGGTCTCTTGAGGTCAGGAGTTCAAGACCAGACTGGCCCACATGGTGAAACTCCATCTTTATTAAAAATATAAAAATTGAGAGAGAGATCCAAGATGGCCGATTAGCAACAGCTCAGGAATGTAGCTCCCAGTGAAAGCACAGAGAACGAGTGGACGCAGCACTTTCTGACGAATTTTTGTTGCCCACAGACCAGGAGATTCC
>CAUYQU010092142.1:0-79658 GCA_963574635.1 Cheracebus regulus
TCGGCATCAGAAGTAGGACTCAGGCTGGGTGCGGTGGCTCATACCTGTAATCCTAGCACTTTGGGAAGCCAAGGTGGGCCGATCACCTGAGGTCAGGAGTTCAAGACCAACCTGGCCAACATGGTGAAACCCTGTCTTTACTAAAAATACAAAAATTAGCCTGGCATGGTGGCAGGTGCCTGTAATCCCAGTACTCAGGAGGCTGAGGCACAAGAATCGCTTGAACCTGGGAGACAGAGGTTGCAGTGAGCCGAGATCGTGCCACTGCACTCCAGCCTGGGTGACAGAGCTAAAACAAGCATAGATCTAAGGTTGTATGTATTCAGTGCATACATTACCCCTGCCCACTCCCAAGTTCCCCATCTCCAACTCCCTCTACCCTGAATTGAAATTTCTTACTTAACTCTTTTTTGTTTATCTCTAGGGATCTGCTCTGGCTGCTGTGGCCAAAATACATAGGCAGGATTTCTAAATGATGGGGATAAATTGTAAAGAAAATAAAAGGAAAGGTGAGGTTAGAAAAAACAATGGATTGGCCAGGCACGGTGGCTCACGCCTGTAATCCCAGCACTTTGGGAGGCCGAGGCGGGCAGGTCATGAGGTCAGGAGTTTAAGAGCAGACTGGCCAACATGGTGAAACCCTGTCTCTACTAATAAATACAAAAATTAGCTGGGCCTGGTGACTCATGTCTGTAATCCCAGCTACTTGGGAGGCTGAGATAGAAGAATTGCTGGAACCAGGACCCAGGAGACAGAGGTTGCAGTGAACCAAGATTGTGCCACTGCACTCCAGCCTGTGCTACAGAGCAAGACTCTATCTCAAAAAAGAAAAGAAAAGAAAAGAAAAACCAATGGATAGCAAACTAGCCCTTGCATAAACCAGGGAGGTAGCAGATGCTCTTTAATCTCCTTAGGATTTAACCAGAGAAGTGGAGGCATCTCATCTAAGTCTCTTGGTCAGTCGCATCTTCTCCCTTTCTTGTAGAGGTCACCCCAATGGAGGTCACCCCAAGAGCTAGGGTAATCAACCATTCCAGTTTGCTTGACACTGAGGTTTCCCAAGATATGGAATTTTCAGTACTAAAACCAGAACAGTCCCAGGCAACTGAGACAGTTGGTTGCCCAACCTGTGATTTTTGTTTTGTTTTGTTTTGTTTTGTTTTGACAGCGTATCTGAGATCCATGTTCACCTCTGGGCTCCTACCTTCTTTCATCTGCATGGCAATCAAGTATTCTTGACAGAAAAGACAGATTGACCATTTTAAAATTTAAGCAAAGAATGCTTATGAGAACTTTTTTGAGAAAAGACAAAGCCATATCTAAGCTGTAAATAAATCATGGCAGAAAGCTTTTGGAATCTACACGTTAATATTTGGGAAGGATATAAAATGAGGGCAAAATTAGTATTAGGGGCAAAAGACAATGGATTATTGTTTTTTAAATAGAAAGATAAAGCCTTAAAATTAATGGTTCTGGGGATCAAGACTCTTTAGTGCAACTGAAATACAGTTGGCAATGCATGTGCAAAAGTATGTCAGAAAACCCAGATCAAAAAGAAAAACACATTATAGAAAAAGAAAAGGGAAGGGAAAATAATATTAGCATATTCTGTTAAGCAAAATTAATTTGCAATTATAAGTATTTAAGTATTCATACTATGTAAATGCCTTTTGCAAATGAGATTATAGATTTGCTTGCAAATAGTAAGTATGCTAAGTAAATGTAAGGGGCTATTATTTAAACACACACAACTAGTGAATGGTATTGGCAACAGTCCCCATAGAAATCTCAAGCTTCCAGTAAGATACTGTCTATAAAGAAATGTACAATGCCCAAAGCATCCCCACAGCTAGAGAGGGGTTAGCCAACAAGAAATGAACATTTCTCTGGCTTTCTGGACAGTAACATGGTGAGTTTCAGGAGGGACATTCAGGGGACAGAGTTTTCAGTCTTATGATTGTGCCACTAGGTTTCTCTGGGGGGACCAGGGCCAACTTAAACAGAGCCTTACCCTGAGTAAATGGCCCTCCAGCTCCAGTACTTGTCACTGTGGCACATCTGTGCTGCCCCAGCCCACCTCACTCCCCTCCTACCCCTCACCCAAAGAGCTGACAAAGCACAAGGACTGCAGGGGAAGCTGAAGTCGCTGCGTATTTAGATCAGTTCTGCAGGACACAGCAAAATTCAAAATGGATTGTGACCTGCTGATAATCTTTCACAGCTAACCAAGTGATCATTGATTAAAAATAGCTTTGAACATGTATCACACATCTATTTCAGGCCTCGTTTTATTTGGAATGCAAATACTGCTGGAAGCCAGAGCTACATGAGCAGCAGCTGGAAATCTACTCAGACATTCTAGCCAATTCACATCAAGCCTAGTTGGCAAAATTAATGCCATTCTGTGGTTTCAGTGAAGGGGAGATTGTCAATTATGCTCCACTGCCCAGTGGTTTCTATTATGGACACATCTGGACTGAGAGGCTCATTTGAAATCCCCAATTTCACTGCTTCCCGGAGTCTAAACCAAGTTGAAAAATTGATTTGGAATGAGGAGAAGGTGCGGCATGCAAACGGCCTCACCCACAGAGTCCAGGTAAGGCTCTAATGAAAGCGTGTCCTAGTTTCAAAGGTTCTTTTGTGCCTCCAGTGCTCACATTTTCATCAGTGTTTCTTAGCAGTTCCTAAAATGCAGTGCTTGGACAGATTTCTCAGTAAATAATAAATAAAACACACATGCCCTCCCTGCACCTCAGGGCTAAGAATTTCGGTTTCTGCAGCGCCCTCAACCACCGCAGGCTGTGATATTTTCATCTCTCTTAAAGGAAGGTGGGCTGGGACCTTGTCTGTTTTGAACAAAAAGCCTTTCAAGGAATGTCTGTGCCCTGCATTCACAAACAGAACTGTTCTGAGGAAAACTTCCCTCCGATCATCACGGACTCCTGTTTTGGCAGCAGGAACAGTCTGGTGGAGACTGCTCTGTTGGAGGTGTCATCTTGGAGAAGAAAATTAAAACAGATTATCAGTCAAACCCAGGGTGGCCATTCAAATCCTACAGGGCTTTAATTTTAGCAAACAAGCCATTTTCTGTTGCACTTAGACCTCAAATAACTCAGGGATCTAACCTCCTTAGGGTCCACTCCAACTTCACATGAGACCACCAGTGTTCAGTTAGGACAGAAGCTGCCTTTAACCAGGCAGCAGCCCCGAGGTGGGGACATGCGACCAGATGTCCCCACATGAGGTGTGTCAGATGTCCCCAAATGAGGTGTGTCAGATGTCCCCACATGAGGTGTGTCAGAAGTACTGGGAAGCTATGTTACCTTACCCCTCCCTACCCTCCCTCAAACCGCCTAATGACTAAGATTCATTTCAAGTTTGTTCCTTTATGCTAAACCTTTCAAGGCATCATCCTTAATAAAGTGTAATTGCTCTTGGAAGGGGGCAGTCATGCTTTATGCATCATTTCTAGCTGATAGTGGCTGAGTTTCCAAAGTTTTTCAGGCAGCAAGATTTGCTGGAGGGACTGAGAGGCCGCTGTCCCTAAAGGAAAGTAGCATGACTAAGGGCAGTGAAAATACAGTCCACTGGAGACCTTGTTAATAATTTTGCCTGAAACTAACCTTGCTTAGGCCACTCTGATTTGCATAAACGACTTGGCTGATGGATCAGCTTTAGAGAAACCGGTCTTTGATAAGACTGAGGAAAATCAACCAATCAAGGAACTTGAAAATTATAGAAAGAAATATATAAGCTTAATTTTAAAACAGCTTCTGAGCTGCAAGGACTGCCCAGCAATGCGCCAATTAATGCAGAGATCATGCATTTTTATCCCCGGGAAGCATTTAAACAGAGTTTGAATTCCCTTTCTGACAATGATGCTAGAGTGGGCATTTTTGCCCCAGGCAAGGGTTGCAACTAGCTTGAGTTGGAGATCCATTCCAACTCTGAGGTTCTATTAGTTTGCTGTGTTATCTCAAGGACACCCATGATTCTGTCCACAGGAGCTAAAGTCAGTGTGGTGCCATGATGGCCAAAGAAGGAACACAGGTGCCCACAACCCACAGGATCAGGAACTCTGGACCCCACAACTCCTTTGTACTGCCTTGAACTGCCTGGGACCAAAGGAAAACTCCAAACTCCTGTGGTCTAAACACAGATATCCTTCCAAGGCAAGGTCACACGGTTTGTTCAGGACCCCTAGCTCTGGAAATGGCCTCATGCTGAGCTGCCCAAATTCCACAGGATAAATAGTAGTAGCTTTCAGAAGCACTTCTTACATTTTTACTCCCACAAAACCAAATGCTAAGACTACAAATGATGCTTCCAGCTCAAGCTAGAATGACAGGTTGGGGTTAGATTTGGAAACCAGGTGGGATCCAGAATTGCTCCACACTAAGGTTAAGGATGGAGCCTGGGTTCAGAAACCTAATGGAAGAAGCATGGAGCCATGGACAGAGCAAAAGCTTTGAAGCCAAACAGATTTGCATTCAAATTCCAGTTTTACTCCATGATCTTCAGAAATGTACTTAGGTTTTCTGAGCCTCAGTTTTCCCTCACAGGCAAAATGAAGCTTTAAGGAATTGTGTAAAAATTAAATTAGATAAAATAGAGAGGGAAAAAGAAAAAGCTAGGCTCAGAGTAGGCATTCTATAAATGTGAATTCTCTTGCTCCCTGGCCCCTTGGTGTGTGGTTCTCACCCCTGGCTGCAGGTTAGAATCAGCTGGGGAATTTTTAACATCATTCTCATGCCTAAGCTTCCCTTTCCTGGAGATTCTGATGTGATTATCTGTGATGAGATGCAGTCATTTGTACTTTAATTTTTTTTAAAATCTTCCCAAGATTGAGGCCCACTGCCCAAGTATATAAGAATGAATATTTCCTGAGTCGGCAGATTAAGCATTTTACAAATTGTATTTTAAATACATGTTTTAAACTTGTCAAAAAAAAATGAGTATTATCCTTGGATTTGAAATTATCTATTGTGGTTTAAGCAAATATTTTACTTCTCTGAGCCTTCATTACTTTATTGTTAGAAAGAGGAGTAATATTCTGATTTTATAGGTTTACTTTGAATATTTGATGAGATACATTTTTAAAGCTCCTAAAAGAATAACTGACAATTAGTAGGTGCTTAATAAATATTCATTTATCTCACTTTCTCTTCTCATCATTAGTCAGGGAACACACAAGTGCCAAAATCTTAATAATATAAATAAGGATAACAAACATGAGCTATCACCAGACAGCCTTGAAATTAAGATAATTACCAAATATCTCAGGGAAAACTGTCTCAGCAATTTTCTGCTGGAAAATGGAGTTAAATCCTAGGATAGAGTTGACATGTGTTATACATTGTCACAATCCCCCCTTCCATGCTCATGGCAGATACCACTAATCAATTACAGCACTCTCCTATTGTACCCAGATGAGGCTTCAAAGTCCTTTCCACAGAGCTCTCTCAGGCTTCCACTCACAATCAGAGCTAGCACATGTACTGAGGCAAATTTCCCTTCTCTATCATAGGTCATGAGCCGCCTTACACCTGCAAATGAGGCTTATTTCAAAGATGATTAAGTGAGTTCCCTGGTGAGTGGGGAATGTGTGATCAGAGAGAAAGGCAGACCCCAAGGGTGCCCCAGTTCTGTGCAATCTCATCTATATTAAGCCAAGAATCTGTGCTTTTGGGTTGGTGCAGGGAATGCAGTGAGGGGAGTGAGTCAATGCCAAGCAAGGAATGAAAGAGCTGCCTGGTACTCTCGAGGTGTGTCTACCACCCCCAATTTCCAGAAAGTGCTATCAGATTGTTTCCAAGAGCCAGATTATTTCTCTGATTTAAGGAATGTAAAACTAATGATTGCAGTGCTTCTCCCCTAAGGCAATAGGCAAAGGCTCTTATGAGAAAGCCCCCATGAGGCTCCAGTTCATGCTGAAAGCCTGACATTGGTGCCTGCAGGCTTGTCACAACCGAGACCTTGTGAACACCAAGGTCAGAGGACTGGGTGCGGGTGGCAGGGATCCTCGCCCACTGTGCCCATCAAAGGACAGCCAACACTTGTGCAAATGGAGGCTTCTGCTAAAACTCCTTATTGTTCATTAACCCCTTTGCAGGCCATAAGCATGTTCACTTGGTAGTGTAGCATTAGCTCCTGCTGGGCAGAGTTGTGATAGGTTTGAGCTGACTGCACAGCAGGAACAGGTTATAATTCTGATAACCTTTTTAAAAAGCCTTTTGGGACCTTAAATAAAATTGTAACTTACTATACTCGATCTTCAACCCCCCTTTTTTTTAAAGACTGAGTGCTTTTCTTTGTAAAAATTCAAGAATGGGAGCTGGGAAATAGAACTACTGCAAATGGAAATGAAGGGTTGGTTCTGTTCAATTTTTTGTTTGTTCGTTTGTTTGTTTTATCACTGAAACCTGCTACATTGTTCCTTCATTTTCCTTCCCAGTGTGGAAAAGTCGGCATGGTAGCTGAAATCATAAGGAGGTGAGGGGGTTAGAGAGCTGTGAAGAGGCAATGGACCAGTAGCCCAAAAACCAAGGATGCGGGGCAGGAGCCAGTGACACGTAGGTCAGGAAGGAGATAAGATGTGGAGGTGGTGGGCAGAAGAGACAGCAATGTCGTTATGAGATTCAGTAAATAAGTAACTGTATTGAAGACACTAGGAGCCAAATCCTCATTACTGAAGCAGATATTTATAAATACCAAGGGGTGGGAAATCTAGAAAATAATCCTGAGGGGTTAGATTGAAATAGAGGTATTAGTCTAGACTTACAGTTTTATTATATGTGTGTACAATATACACAGAGATTGATATCAAAATCATACAAATGTGTAAATACATACATATGTAGATAGACAGACACAAAAAAATGTATATTTTTCTTAGCTCTGCCCACTGAATGGGTCTAAAAACAATGATACCCCACTAGCAATTAACATACTGTGGGAGGCAAAGGCAGGCAGATCACCAAGTCAGGAGTTCAAGACCAGCCTGGCCAACATAGTGAAACCCTGTCTCTATTAAAAATACAAAAAGTTAACTGGGCATGGTGGCAGGTGACTGTAATCCCAGCTACTCAGGAGGCTGAGGCAGAAGTATCACTTGAACCCTGGAGGCGGAAGTTGCAGTGAGTGGAGATTGCGCCACTGCACTTCAGCCTGGGCAGCAGTGCAAGACTCCATCAGAAAAAAAAAAAAATACTGATTACCCAGATATTAGCTTCTAAATAGTATCCTTTATTAAAAGAAACCAAGGATCCTTAGAAAAATGACTGATTCCAGGGCTGAAACAGGTAATATACAAGTTGCAGATGGAACATCTTCTTATGTCAGAAAATAAGGAAATGCTCAATGAACAATGGGGTTATGTCAAAAAGACACAAGAACCAGCTTGAAAGCTTGCCATAGTTTAAGCATAGAAAATAATATGCTATTTCTTATAGTAAAATACTAACTCATAAAAATAGAACCAATGATGAAAATAGACACTCATCACGTGGAAACTTACATAAAGGCAGTTGATTCAGTCAATGGATGCTAAGACCAGAGTTGGAAGTTTGATAGGGAACAGGATATTGACTAATTTCAGAAATGAAAACATGTTCCCACAAAACACAAATAAATTGCAAAATGTTGAATTTAAGGAAGAGGGACCTGGCAGACAATGTGGTCAAGCAATTGAGGTGAGCATCGCCAGTGGTGATGGAGAAGGTGACATGTGCCACTGGGTGTGAGGCACTAAGATACACAAAGCAGCATTTCTGTGAATTACTATGCAGAATGTATAAGCTCAGCATGACCATGATGAAACATCAGGTGGACCCAGCTTGGAGGTCATTCTGTTGAATGAAAGACCTGTACTCTTCAAAGCTGTCAAGCACGTGAAAGATAGGGATAGACACAGAAGCTGTAGCAGTTTGAAGGAATCTGAAGAAGCATGACAATTTCAGGAAACACAGGCTCATGAATAATATCCTGGAACACAAAGAAAAAGCAGAGATTTGAAAGCTCGTTGGCAAAATTTAAATGGGGTCTGTGGACTGGACAGTATTATACTACTGTTGATAACCTGATATGGAGGATCATATGCTGATTTGGTAGGGAAATGTCTTTATTTGGGGGAATGGCACACTGGAAGGGGAGGGTGATGATACTGCATCTGTTTTCACTTCATCTCTGAAGGTTCAGAAACGCTAATGCGGGTATAAGTGCACAGAGTGGACAATGAAGCAAATGCAATAAAATATTACAACTGGAGAATCTGGTAAAGGGAGTACAGGAGTTCTCGGTATTATTCTGGAAACTCTGAAATTACTTCAAAATAAATGAAAGAAACAATATTATATATATTATATAATACACACATACACACACCTACACACATTCAGGGGTATGCAAATTAAAACTGCAATGAGATACCACTATACAACCACAAAATGAGTAAAATTTTTAAAGACTGACAGCACCAAATGTTGGAGAGGATGTAGAGAAACGCTTTCTCATACACTGTTAGCAGGAGTGTAAAATGTTACAACTACTTTGGGAAGAGATCTGACAGTTTCTTAGAAAACTAAAAGTATACCCTCTGACCCAGTAATTCCCTTCCTAGGTATTCTGCCAAGAGAAATGAAAATGTATGTCCACAAAAATATTTGTACAAGAAAACTCAGTTTTATTCATAAGCAAAAATCAGAACCAGCCCATATAGCTACCAAAATAGGAAAATAAACTGTGCTACATTTATATAAGCTAATACTACTCAATAATAAGAAGGATCAAGGTACTAATATGATCAGTAACGTAGGTGAATGGCAAAAACATTATGCTGAGTGGAATAAAGCTTATATAACAGACATATGGTATCATTTCATTTATATGATGTTGTAAAACAGGTACGTATGGTGAGGGGGATATCAGAACAGCTGTTACCTGGGGGGACTGGTGTGGAGGGGCAGGGAGTGCCCCAGGGGAGGAGGATGAGGATATTCTCAGGTCTGGTAATGTTCTTTCTTGATAGAGGTTTGACTTACAACATATGGGCATTACTCAAAACTCATCAAATGGTACACTTAAGATGTGTGCATTTCCTTGTGTGTAAATTTTACCTCAAAAGGAAAGAAAAAGAATAATAAATCTTAAACTAGGGTTATTGGTGTACATACTAAAGTATTGCAAGGAAAGTGTACTGATGTCAGCAACTTGCTTTGAAATGCATCCTAAAGATGAATTGGATCAATGGATGCACAGGGAGATAAACAGACACGCAATAAAACTAGTACAGTAAAATGTTAACTGTAGAATCCAGCTGATAGATACATGAGTATTCTCTGTAAATTTCTATCTTCTCTGTGTATTTGAAAATTCCCATAATAAAGTGTTGGGAAAAAAATATATATGTTAAAAAAAAAAAAACTTTGCTGTAGACTAGAAAGCAGAGTCACTAACGTGAAAACAACATAATTAAGTAGTTGGTCCAAGTGAAAAGCATGGACAAAGTGCACTGGAAATTTTCTCCCAAGTGTGTGTCCTAAAAGAAATAAGATCTAGGAACATCTGTGGGTCATTTCTTCCATCAATCCTAATATTAGAGATCACTCAGAATGACTATACTCTTTTGACCACTGATCAATAGAATACACCAGCAAATTGACCTAACCATTTTTACTTTGTCTTCTTCTGAAAGTGCTACCAGTTAACTAAATTGCATTAAAACAGTTTGTTTGATGTAACAGAATGTTCTTTCATTTTTATACTAGATCAGTTGTTACCTACTGGGGAGTGTGCATCAGAATCAAATGAATTACATTTTAGTGTATTATAATGGTAATGCATAATAGACATAATGTTCTACTACTTGCTTTTTGCTTATTATATCCTTGGACATCTTCCCAGGTCAATAATATAAACTACGCCATTTGTAAAATGGAAATATGATAGTTATAAAAACTAATTTAGTTAATACTTATAAATAAGGTAGAACAAAGTCTACATTACATAACATAATAATTGCTTAACTAAGATTAGCTATTGTTATGTCATTGGAAAAGTGTTCCATAATTTGTATAATCTATTTATGGGCATATAGACTGCTTTCAGTTTTCCCCTGCTACAAATAATATGGAAGTAATCTTGATATGTATAATGTTACTAGGTCAGTTTTTTAAAAGTGCAAGTACTGGATCACAGAGAATATACCTGTGCCCATTATATATTTCAGCCAAAGCCCATCCTTCTACACCTGCTTTGTAACTCTGGAGTGGGAATCAGTAAACTGCCTTTTCCAGACTGCCTTGCCAACTGGCTTTTGATTTCTCCTATGAAGATATTGCCAAATCAAGCTCAAAAATGGCTATATCAATTTGTATTCCCACCAATAATATATGAAAGGGCCTCTTTCCCAAACTGTGGAGTTAAAAAAAAAAAGTGTAGGACCCTATTCCAAACCTACTGAGAACTGGGGGGGACCTGGACACAATGTATTTTCCAAAAGTACTGTAAATGATCCCAATGCACAGCCAGGAAAGAACCATTGTTCTAGAGCTTCAATTCTCAAAGTGTGGTCCCCAGATGGGCAGTCAGCACTGAGAGCTTGTTAGAAATGCATAATCTCAGAAGCTACATTTTAACAGGAGCCCCAGGAGATTCAAATGCACACTGAAGTTTGAGAAACACTGCTCTAGAAAGGATACAGCAACGGGTCTAGAATTAGTGGGACCTAAAGCTTACGTAATCTGGGGAGTCCTTTTTACCAAAAAATATACAAAATTACAAACAAAGGTTGACTACAAATTTAATATTTTCTTACAATGAAGGAATAAATCCCAATTAAATACAAATTTTTAAAAGTAGAAAAGTATTGCAAACATCACAAAATTCTGGAGGAAAAAAGGACAAAATGCATTTACTCATGAGCTGCCTAACACAAGTCTATATTTTTCTAAATTTTTAGCTATCTCTTGATATGATAAAAAAAATTTCTATGATCTTTCTATAGAAAGATGAGGATTAATTCAGTCAGCTAGAATTTGTCTTTCATTATTGGTAATCTAGAAAAGCTTTTTTTCAACTTTCAACTCATTGTAAAATCATGTAAAATTTTCTAGAGTTTTGTCCAATTAGGATAAGCTCTATCCAGTGTCTTTCATGGGAGCTATAAGAGTCATGGCATTTCATGGTTCTCAACTAGCGGCTAATTTTAAATGCCCTTGGAATCAAGGACACTCAAACATCCTTGTGCAGACGATTCTTTCATGTTTCTTCTCTTCTGCTCCAGGCCCCAGAGTGTCCCAATTCACATAAATTTCTTTACCTCTTCTGTTATTGTTTTATCTACACTTTCTTTGCTCTTGTGATTCTGGGTTTGTTTTTTTGTTTTTTGTTTTTTTGTCTTTATGAGTGTGACTATCATAAAGACCATCATAAAGAGTTTTTATCTTCTCTTATGATAAAAGAGAGTTTTCAACATTTTGAAGTTTCTGATAGTTCCTAAAAGTTCCTTCTTTTCATTAGGCCTTTAGTTTCCAGTAGGTTACAGCCTTCCCTTCACATTTGAGTTTTAGTATGATCAACCACTCTGAAAATAGAAAAAAAAAATTCATCTGAAATTAAGGCATATTCAACAACAAGTAAAACACATTGTAGGCCGGGTGCAGTGGTTCACACCTATAATCCCAGCACTTTGGAAGGCCAAGCCAGGTAGATCACGAGGTCAGGAGTTCAAGACCAGTCTGGTCAAAATGGTGAAACCTCTTCTAAAACTACAAAAATTAGCCAGGTGCAGTGGCAGGTGCCTGTAATCTCAGCTACTCGGGAGGCTAAGGCAGGAGAATCACTTGAACCCAGGGGGCAAAGTTTGCAGTGAGCCGAGATCACGCCATTGCCCTCCAGCCTGGGCAACAAAATGAGACTCCGTCCCCATTTTCTCCCCGCCCTCTCGCAAAAAAACACACATTTTAAAATTGTAAACATAATGTATTGTATTTAAATACAATATAATACAAATATATTGAGCTACATAATAGTAGGATCAAATTACTCTGATACTACATCAGGGTAGTAACTGCTGCCGTACTGATGAATATAGAAGTTCTGTCACTAGAACCCTTATTTCTTCGGGACTTTCTGTTGCATTGTGTCAAAATGGCATGCCATTTCATCTAAAACCACCAGAATTTGTCACGAGAAGATGCATCAAATATACTAAGACTTTTTGAAATGCCTAAAACCTGAAACAGCACACATAGACTGTTCATAATACAATTAAAGATTTTTGTTCTTACAAACACAAGAATTCTGGTGGATTCTATTCTGAGCAATTACCATCAAAAAATTGAAAGTGTGTTTATAATTGTGTATGTTGCATTACTGAGTATATTCCTGACAGAGTAATATTTCCATTTTATTTAGTCATCACTGTGAACTGAATTATCCATTTACCAACTTTATATGTCTGGGATTGGAAGAATTTTCCACAGATTTGCTTCTGGCTCTGTCCATTTCCAATCTTGTTTCTCTTCTACTCTCCACATGCTCCTAGTACCAGGTATTGTAGGACAAGTACCTACTCCCATAATATCCTGCCCCTTCATGCCACAGTGCTGGGAGAGGCTACACAGTGGGCAGTAGAAATATTCTTGGAAGTCATACCTACACTGGGATGACTAGCAACAGTGTAACTGTATACAGAGTAGCTATAAACTACAAAAGATATACCAACCAATCCCAAATCAACATATCCCCAACTCAGTTGCCCTTCCAAAATCCACATAGCCCCAACTCCATTCCAAAAATGCCTGCTGTCACTTTCAGGCCAACCTGCACCTGAAGATTTGTGATGCGGAGGAGGGAGTAGAAAGAGACGGCTGTCTTAACCAATTTCAGTAAAAATATCTTACCTTTGAAACTTTGCAAAAATATACGACCATGTAAAAGACATTGATGGGGTCTCTCTCGGGGCTTTTGGAAGGAGCTGAGCAAGTAAAGAGCCCTAAAGCTTGAGCTTCATTAAAGTCACAGTAAATCTGTCTCTGCAGACAAGCATGTGGAATCAAATTGATGAAGCAGAGAAATATCTTCAGAGATCATATACTACAACCCTCGATATAAAGATGGGGAAACTTGAGGTCCTCCGAGGTTATGGGACTTCCTGGGATCACACAGTTGGTTAGTAATAAAATTGGGACTAAAATATTGACTCCAAGTCCAGTGCTCCTTCACTAGAGTGCTTCCAGCTTTATGGTTTTCCTCTTAAGGTCCTTAGACTTTGAGAGCTGAATTTATGCCCAATGTGTATTGAAGGAAATAAAATGTTAGAAGAGCTGTCATTCCAGATTTCATTTAGGCAAAGTACCAAATAAATACTCTTTATCCCTGTGATCATCCTCACAGCCTCTCACAAAGTGCTTGCCAACAGAGAGATTTTGCTGATCTGATGAATTTTACTTAACAAGGAAAAAAATCCCTCCCATAAATCATAACGCGTATGTTGATTACATGTTGTTTGTTTGATACCAAAAAGGCATTCTCTACCCCAAAGAAGGAAGGATTACTGCATGCTAATACTAAATGCTAATGTTAGCCTATTACAAGTGTTTCATGCTGTGGTACTATTCTGATTTGTGCTTTGAGATAAAGATTTAACATCCCGCTCTTAAATTACAGTATCTATTTGGTTTTTATGAGCCACCGTATGTTCCTACAGTAATATTTCAATTTGATCATTTCCACCCTGAAGATTTATTTTGTCTGACAATTCATACACACCACCTAATTAAAACAACTTAAATGTGAGATATCTGGACTGTATTCTGTGGTCTTCATTTATGCAATAATCACTTAGTGAATGCTCCTGCTGTGCCAGGGTCTGTGACAGAGAAATAGGAGAAGCCTGTGACATTGATGAGGGGAGGCAAAGATAAATGAAAGTTTGCCTTCAGGGAGCTTTTAGACCCCTGGGAGAAATAGATACCTGGCCCAATCATCATCATGCAAGATGGTGGGGTCAGCACACAGAGGAGAGGGGATAGGAATTTTGCCGGGAAGAGAGGAATTCAACAAGGCTTTGGAGAGCTGACATTTCAATTAACTCTCAAAAGAAAACATTTGCCAGAAAGACAAGAGGAAGGGCATTAGAAACAAAAGAACCAGCATGAACAAACTCTTGGAGATACGAAGGAGAATATTTGGGTGATCACTAAAAGGTTATTTTGGAATATGCAGTGTGCCCAGGAGCTGGGAGTCTGGTAGTAGGAGAAAAGTGGTAATGCAAGAAATGTCCTATTAGCCTGGGAAGGCTTTCATGTCATGTTATGGGGTCTGGACTTGCCTCTGTAGGAAAGGGTAAGCTTTTAGACAATGTTGTGTCATAACCAGTTCTGCACTTAGGAAAGTCAAGTACAGGAGGCATGGAGTTACAATGCTGTGTGTAGCAAAGGCCTCGGCAAGAAATAAGGGCCTGAGCTATGAAAATCCCAGTGACTGTGATGACAGCATCCACTGGCAAAGGCTCTCCAGCGATATCTTCTGATAAGCATCTCACTGTTAAAGTCTGTAACTGGAAATGCTGCACAAGACTAAGGCTCTCCCCATCTTCTTTCTTACAGCAAGCAGTTATTTACAACATAAAGTTCCCAGATCATTCCTAAAAGTAAGACGTGTCCCAAGATGACCTACAGTTGATCTTGTCCTCTTTGTCCAGTCATTCTAATGATTTCACATGCCAACCACTTTTTCTTTTCTTTTTTACAATCAATGAGACTGAATCAAGATGGGCCAGTGAGTCTGTCTTGTAGAGAAAGCAATAATGTAAGAGACTCAAGACCCAAGGATCAAAGCTCCTCCCTTCTAGGTCAAACAGGAAAACACGGAAATCCACTAGCCCAGTGGGAAGCCAAAGTCAGTTTTTTACTAGGCCAGCAAGCATCCTATAAGCTCCCCAATTCAGTGCTCACTGGTAAAAGCTAGATTAGAGAATAAAAGATTAAATGTTAGGACAAATGGGGTCTCTGCTCCCATTCCAAATCTCTACATTGGGACCTAAGAGTTCCAGCATGCCTATGATGAATGGGCCTGCGGAGCTCACTGCCAATCCATTCACTTGGCCATTGGAATGAATGAGGGCTGCAGGGGCAGAACAAAGGGAGAAGTTCCCACCTCTTTCCCACGGGCAGCCAGCCTCTGGGGGCTCTCCCAAGACACAGAAGGGGAAAAAGAGCACACAGTTCCTGTGTCCAGGCAGTAAAGCCTAATGGGGAAGCCAAGCACTTTGCCTTAGACACAGTTCTCACTGTCAGTCAAATGTGGCCAAGGATGTTACCAATTGAGTCAGCTACCTTCCATCAGAACATGCCAGTGAGAAGATGGAGAGAGGCAGAAATGCCCTCCCCAGCACCTCTACTGTGAAGCAGACATGTTTGGTGGAAGGCAGGGGGTTGCCAGATAAAATACAGAATGCTCAGTTAAATTTGGATCTCAGATAAACAACAAATCATCTTATAGTGTAAGAATATCCCTAAGATTGCATGGGATATGCATACACTAAAAGAATTACTGTTTTCCTCAAATCCAATTAAACTGGTCATCTTACACTTTCATTTGACAAATCTGACAACCCTAATGAAAGAATCTTCCTCTGTGGCATAGTCACTTCCCCATATGGGAATTGCAATCTCAGAATTCTAGAAATGGAGGAGAACATTAAAATCACCTAGTCCATCAGCTTAAATTTATCTCTGATGAGAATGAAGAGATCCAAAGAATTGCAGTAACTTCCCCAAAGTCACACTGCTAATTAATGACAGACCAAGGAATATAATATATTTCCAGACCAAGTGCGGTGGCTCATGTCTGTAATCCCAGCACTTTGGGAGGCTGTGGTAGAAGATTTGCTTGAGGCCAGAAGTTGAAGACCAGCCTGAGCAACATAGGGATACCCCCGGCCCTATCATCTCTATAAAAAAAAATTAGCTGAGTACAGTGGCACATACCTGTAATCCTAGATACTCAGGAGGCTGAGGCAGGAGGATGAGTTGAGCCCAGGAGTTCGAGGCTGCAGTGAGCCATGAGTGTGCCACTGCACTCCAGCCTGGGCAACAGAGCAAGACCCTGTCTCTAGTTTTTCCAAAAACAAAAAAAAGGACATTTCCAGATTTCTATTGTGGTATTCTTTCCCCTCTGTCACACTAAGCTCCCTTTGTCCCTTGGCTCAGTAGCTCTGGAATTACTCTAAGGGCAAAATGAATGACTTTTTAAATATCTCCTCCCAATGCCACACACAATGCTTTATGAGCCCTGGCAGAGCAAAATGCTGTGGAGTGGCAGCCATGTGGCTAAATGCTGGCTGCCGGCCACCACGCTCCACTTCACTCACACCCTCTGTGTTCTGTGCCTGAGAACCTGGGCTTTGGAGTTGCTGGGGGCTGGCACAGCTTTTGGCCAGGTGTGAAAATTGTCCTAGCCCCCATGAGAGGCCGTGAAGCATGATTCTCTTAAGAACATACAGCCGTTTGGAAGGGTCCTCTCTACTGAGGTAATGGTTTCAAGGAAACACAGCTGAGGCCTGGGAGCTTGTGTGAGAGGCAGTCTCATCTTAATCAGGAACTTCAGCTTCCCTCACAGCAAACCTTGACCACAGCTGCCAACAAAGAACCAGCTGGGCGTTTAAGGTTCCTTTCTCTCCTTCCCCTTGCCTCCCTCTGGTGGACAAGCGGACAAGCAGTTAGTACAATGGACTTGCGGCGAGGTGTTCTCCAGGGCCATGCAGACTGATAGACTGAGGACTTCACCACCCGGGCATTTGTCTGGCCAGCTCTTGACAAAGTTGGGAGATAGAGTGATCTTCACCGCCCTCTGTCACTTCTCACAACTCAAGCCACTGTATCTTCTTGGTCTCCAGAACTCTGATCATCTTCCCTCCACCCCAGTCTCTTCTCACCTGCTTTCCCATGGCCCAACCTCCTTCCATTGTAACCCAACTATGACGTAGCCTTCTTGGAGTCCCAGTGCCCAGGCAAGTAACTACTCTTCCAGAGAACAAGTTGCATCATTCCAATTAGAAGAGACTGCACCGTCTTTTTTTTTTGAGACGAAGTCTCGCTCTATCACCCAAGCTGGCACGATCTCAACACACTGCAACCTCCGCCTCCTGGGTGCAAGCAATTCTCTGCCTCAGCCTCCTGAGTAGCTCGGATTACAGGCGTTTGCCACCACACCCAGCTAATTTTTGTATTTTTAGTAGAGATGGGGGTTTCACCATGTTGGCCAGGCTGGTCTTGATCTCCTAACCTCATGATCCACCCGCCTCAGCCTCCCAAAGCGCTAGGATTACAGGCGTGAGTCACTGCACCTGGCCTTTGTTTTGCTTTGTTTTTTCTGAGACAGAGTCTCTCCTTGTCGCCCAGGCTGGAGTGCAGCGGCGCGATCTCGGCTCACTGCAACCTCTGTCTCCCAGCTTCAAGTGATTCTCCTGCCTCAGCCTCCCGAGTAGCAGGGAGGTTGAGATATGGTTTTGCCATGTTGGTCAAGCTGGTCTAAAACTCCTGACCTCAAGTGCTCCACCCACCTCAGCCTCCCAAAGTGCTGGGATTTCAGGCATGAGCCACCGTACACAGCCGACTATATAGTCTAAGAATGAAGCTAGGTTACTTACTGATAATCACTTATTTAGTGCTTAGTAAGTGTAATGTTCTTTTGCTAAGAACTTGATACATGTTTTCCTATTTACATTCATAATTTTCATAGCAAAACACTGAGGCAGATACCATTTTACAGATGAAGAAACTGGGGCTTGGGAACATTACTCAGGCAAGCTTTTACTGTATGTGCTTCAAGTGGGATTCAGACTCAGAAAATCTTGCTCTAAATTCTAGAAATCCCTGTCCAATGGGACTTTACAATGGTGAAAATGTTCTGTATTGGCCAATATGATAGCCACTAGTCACAAGTAGCTACTGAGTATTTGAAATGTGACTGCAACTGAGGAACTGATTTTTAAATTTTATTTAATTTTTATTAAATTAACTTAAATAGTCACAGATGACTAGCAGCTACTCCATTGAATAGCATAGTCTAAAATATAGCCTTTGGCCAGGCGTGGTGGCTCACACCTGTAATCCCAGCACTTTGGGAGGCTGAGGCAGGAGGATCACCTGAGGTCAGGAGTTCGAGATCAGCCTGGCCAACGTGGTGAAACCATGTCTCTTCTAAAAATAAAAAAATTAGCTGGGCTTGATGGTGTGCACCTGCAGTCCCAGCAACTTGGGAGGCTAAGGTAGGATAATTGCTTGAACCCAGGAGGTGGATGTTTTAGTGAGCTGAGATCATGCCATTGCACTCCAGCCTGGGTGACAGACTGAGACTCTTATCTCAAAAATAAATAAATAAATACAATACAATATAGCTTTTGTGTTATTCTAGTCACTTACTCTCTCCCTGCTCCTTGTCCCACAAACACATACACTCACATGCACTTGCTTAGTAGGTTAGGGAGATATTTTGTTCGCATCATTCCCTTGGCCCTTGCTCCATATAGATTTAAGGTAGACTCTGACTGGAAATTGAGAGTTGACTTATGTCCTGTTTGATGCAATAAGGCAAGGGAAAGGGAATCGATGTTATAAAAGATATGGGCTCTTATCCTTGCTCTGCTAGTGACAAGTCACATAATTTCTCTGGATCTCAGTTTCTGCCTCTGAACAAGGACAGAGCTGTACTCCATGAGCTAGATATCACTTTCCAGCTTTAATATTCTGTAGTTGGAAAGTACCCACAGAACCTTCTCCAGCTCACATAGAAAACGACAGCTGCAGGTGATATGTCTTGTCACCAACAGTGATTACCTGGAGGAACAGTCAGCAAGCATGCTTGATTGTACACATCCAACACCCCGTAATATATAGGGTTCTTTTTTTAGAACCCTAATCAGAGATCAATTTGCATAATTAACATCTTTAGGAATAATTGCAAATGACACATCTGTTCACTATCTCCCCATCCTTGGCAAACTATGTGTTATAAACACAGTTCCTTTAGCTCTGTAAACACGTGGTACCTGTCCTTTGCTTTAGTCACTTTCTACCTTGGAGTGATGATGACCTTGTGTGACTTATTCCTGTGCAGTCCCATCCCTGTCAATGTTGCTCCAATGAAATCAGGACCACTTACAACTATCTGCTTTCACTGGCCACAGGACATGGGTTCTTAATCTCAGCTTGGCTCTCTAAACTAAGCATGCAGAGTATTCATGAAATTTTGGGTGAATGTACTTGTCATGTGTGTTCTGGGGAGCAGGTTTATGGCTTCCATGAGTTTCAATGGGTGTCCATTACCCAAAACAAAATGGTTAAAAACCACACACTGTATGATTCCATCCACATGAAAGTCCTGAATAGGGAAGTACATGGAGACAGAAAGTAGATTAATGGCTACTTAAAACTGGGGAGATCAAGGATGGGAGAGTGGGGAGGGGAGTGATAATTAAAGAATATGGGATTTCTTCTTGAGATAATGAAAACGTTCTGAAATTGACTGTGGTTAGTGGTTACCCATATCTTTTTTTTTTTTTTTGACGCAGAGTCTTGCTCTGTCACCAGGCTGGAGGGTAGTGGCACTATCTCAGCTCACTGCAATCTCTGCCTCCCGGGTTCAAGCAATTCTCCTGCCTCAGCCTCCCAAGTAGCTGGGATTACAGGTGCCCACAACCACGCCCAGTTAATTTTTGTATTTTTAGCAGAGATGGGTTTTCACCATGTTGGCCGGGATGGTCTCAATCTCCTGACCTGGTGATCCACCTGCCTCGGCCTCCCAAAGTTCTGGGATTACAGGGTTGAGCCACTGCACCCAGCCGAATATATTTTTAAAACCACTGAATTGTACACTTTAAATAATGAATTGCATGGTATGTGAATTATATATCACTGAAACTGTTAAAAAAAAAAAAAAGTTTAAAACCCCTGCTTAGAAAAAAGGGCCATGGTTTGTAGGTACCTACAGACAGTAAGGCTGGATCCTCTCTGTTCCCAGAAAGCCTTGCATGGTACTGAACTTAGTTCTTTTTTGGAAGTAAGGCCAGATTTACATGAAGCCTCCCATTGGAGGAAGAAGGCTGTCTGGGTCAGTGTGTCTCAAATTTGAACGAGCAGATGGGTTATTTGGTAATCTTATAAAAATGCAGTGGACCCAAGACTCTCCTGTGGCCCAGTGAACACACTGAGTAACAAAGCACTGGACCAAAAGTACATTGGCATCCACTTGCTTCCCTGGATCTGCATACCATCCAGATACTTATGACGACACAACATTTCCTGAGATTTTTAGCCCTGGGCACCCTTTATTCTGGACCAGGGCTTCCTCTCCAACTAACATCTCTGCTCTCCTGCTTTAGTGAACTAAGCTGAATAGCATAGAAATCTCAAGGGCCCCCTTTCTCTTGCTCCCTTAAAATCTAAGCCAGAGACAGGTGCAATCGGCTCATTTGTTTTATTTCCCCTCAGCTCTACACTGGCCCAGCTTAGCCAGAACAAGGTTGCCTCCCTAGCAGGCACTTCTAACTCAAGTGTAACTGAGACAAAGTAAGTTATTCCATCCATGTGTCCTAAAGGTACAATTTCCTTATTCATCCCCTACAGGTTTCATATCCCCAGTAATGAGTCAGGAAGCGTAAGACCTTGATGCTTATTTTGAACCAGAGGGGTGTCCATCCAAGAGGAAACAGCTGTGGGTGGTCTACATGAAACAAGTTGTTTCAAGAAAGAAAAGGAACCCCTTCACTAGCCTTATTTAATTAGAACAACCATCAGAGATGCTATAGCGGAGATGGAGTGGCCACAATATTTTGCAACAACTCCCATCAAGAGGTGGAGTCTATTTCTCCATCTTGACTCTGGGCCAGACTTCTGACTTGTTTTGATCAACTGAATGTGACAAGAGCGTGGTTGTATGAGTTCTAGAGGCCTTGCAGCTCCTGTCCTCTTTAAGTGCTGCCCCAAGACTCACCATGTAAGGAAACCTTCCAGAGGATGAGGCTAAGAAGAATACCAAGGCACCCCAGCCAATAGTCAATACCATCTGCCACGCCCATGAATGAGGTCATCCTGGACCCTCCAATTCAACACAGCCCCATAAGTCAGTCCCGGTGAAAACAGCAGAGAAGCCACCAGCCAACCCACAGAACTGTGAAAAACAATGAATCACTATTAAGTCACTAAATTTCGGGGTAGTTTGTAACAAAATGGTAGATATCCAAAATAGGATGGTGACCTCATAACACCTAAGATCTCTTAAACATGAGCCTGTGTGTTTTTGTTTTTTGTTTTGGGATTAAGTCTCACTATATTGCCCAGGGGGAGTGCAGTGGTACCACCATGGCTCACTACAGCCTCGGCCTCTCAGGTTCAAGGGAATCTCCTGTCTCAGCCTTCCAAGTAGCTGGGATTACAAGTGCATACCACCATGCCTGGCTAAGTTTTTTATTATTATTTTGTAGAGATGAGGTCTCGCCATATTGCCCAAGCTGATCTTGAACTCTGGGCTCAGCAGTCCTCCTGCCTTGGCCTCCCAAAGTGTTGGGATTACAGGCATGAGCCACCACGTGCAGCCATGATTCCGTGTTTTAAGAAATGATCAGGCCAGGCACAGTGGCTCAAGCCTATAATTGAAGCACTTTGGGAGGCCAAGGAGAGGGGGAGCGGTGGATCACAAGGTCAGGAGTTCGAGACTAGCCTGGCCAACATGGTGAAACTCCGTCTCTACTAAAATACAAAAAATTAGCTGGCCATGGTGGCATGTGCCTGTAATCCCAGCTGCTTAGGAGGCTGAGGCAGGAGAATCGCTTGAACCCAGGAGGCAGAGGTTGCAGTGAGCTCATATCACACCATTGCACTCCAGCCTGGGTGACAAGGTGACACTGTCTCCAAAAGACAAAAAAGAAAAAGAAAAAAAAATGTTCAGAGGGGTTGGGCATGGTGGCTCATGCCTGTAATCCCAGCACTTTGGTAGGCCGAGGCAGGTGAATTGTCTGAGCTCAGGAGTTCAAAAACACCAAGGGCAACATAGTGAAACCTCGTCTCTACTAAAATACCAAAAAATTGAGCTGGGCACAGTGGCTCATGCCTGTAATACCAGCACTTTAGGAGGCTGAGGTGGGCAGATCATGAGGTCAAGAGATCGAAACCATCTTTGGCCAACATGATAAAACCCTGTCTTTACTAAAAATACAAAAATCAGCTGGGTGTGTGGTACGTGCTTGTAATCCCAGATACTGGGGAGGCTGAGGCAGGAGAATTGCTTGAACCCAGGAGGCGGAGTTTGCAGTGAGCTGAGAGACCATGCTACTGTATTCTAGCATGGGTGACAAAGTGAGACTCTGTCTCAAAAAAAAAAAAAAGGCCAGGCATGGTGGCACACGCCTGTATCACAGCTACTCAAGAGGCTGAGGCAGGAGAATCCCTCGAGCCCAGAAGGCAGAGGTTGCGGTGAGCCAAGATCGTGCCACTGCACTCCATCTTGGGTGACAGAATGAGACTCCATCTCAAAAAAAAAAAATGATCAGACATTTGATTTAGCCCCAGTCAAGCTGTTTCTTCTTTACATTTCTTCTTTACAGTTCTCTTCTCTATTCAGAACAAGGCTGGCTTCCACATGTGCTTTTGTTGCTGATCTGCCATGGAAGGAGAATAATCAAAGTCTCCCAAAGGGCCTCTTTGTCTTTAGTGACTCTATTTAGCAGGCTATCTCACCTGAACTGCAGCAAGGATTTAGAAATGTTTCAAGGTACAAGGGTTCAGTCCCATCTCTCCTTGGCCATGAAGCACTCACTGTGCCAGGGAACAAAGTTGGGAGAGCGCTGAGACACGGTGCCCAGGAGGAGAGATAGGAAATAGGGTGGCAATGGTGAGAATCGAGTAACATTTTCCCCACCCCAGACTCCAACCCTATGGCAACAAATTAATTTTGAATCTCAAAAAGATGAGGAATTATGTAGACGTAGAAGGGAGGCCTTGAGCAAAGCTGGGCACATGTGTGCTGATTTAGAGCCTGAGAGGCAGAGTTGGAGAAAAGGTCCTGCAGTTCTGCTCTTAAATATATACCCTGTAGAAAGAAACCTTAAAAACCTACCCCCAAAGAGTAACTGCATATTATTTCTGTATATATATATGGTAATTTTAATGACCAAGAAAGATAAATTCTAACCTTATGATATCAGCTGACTCTGGAAAGGAAGATAAATAAAACAACGCGATAGAAGGATGGAGATTTAGCTATACGGCAACATTTTATTTCAAATGAAGGGAGGGAGGAAAGAAAAGAGGGAAAGGGGGATAAAGGAAGAAAAAAAAACAGAACCAATGCTAATATGACAAAATAGTACTTCTTAAATCTGGATAGTTGGTATGTGAGTGTAAATTTTATTTTATTTTATTTTTTGCAGTTTTCCTGTATGTTCAAACTATTCCTTAAAAAAAATAAAAATAAAAACAATGGGGCCAGGCGCAGTGGCTCACACCTGTAATCCCACCACTTTGGGAGGCCGAGGCAGGCAGATCACTTGAAGTCAGGAGCTTGAGCCCAGCCTGGCCAACATGGTGAAACCATGTCTCTACTAAAAATACAGAAATTAGCTGGGCGTGGTAGGACATGCTTGTAATTCTAGCTACTCGGGAGGCTAAGGCACAAGAATCACTTGAACTGTGTTGGCAGAGGCTGCAGTGTGGTGTGATTGTGCCATTGTACTCCAGCCTGGGCAACAGAGTGAGACTCTGTCTCAAAAAAAAAAAAAGATGGACAATTCACCAGCAAAGGGATTTTACCCCCCTAGGGTGGTGCCTACTCTATAGGAACTTCCTAGGTTTAATGACTGAGATACAGGTAAGTATATTCTAGAATTAAATGCTAATACTCACCTCCCCTCTTCCCCACACAAACTAATATTCCTTGCTATTATATACATGCATCACTTTGGTCTCTGCCAGGTAACACCAGCCCCAGGAGACAGAATAAGAGGGAAAGGGGGAAAAACATGAAACCAAACCCTTGTAAGACATTAAGAAACACTTACTCTGTTACAGCCCACTTTGGAATGCTCTGTGTTTCTGTCACCTCGAGCATTCCGATTCATTCTGAGCATCTCCTCCAGATACAAGTCATTTAGCCAGCCGACAGGAGGAACAATTACTGCTGGCTTAAAAGATTGGTTGATTTCTCTGGCGTCTATTTGCCTTCAGTCTGGCTCTCTGACAAATCAAGTCAGATCAATTTGTACCCTAAAACCTAAATGGGAGGATGTGATTATTTTCTGGTTCAATAGAGAAGCATTTCATTTCAAAGGGCTGCTGCATAGCATTTTGGAGAGTCACAAGAAATGAGTTAAGTCCCTAGAGAACAAATGGTGGGTTCTCAGGAGAGCTGGCTTCACTTCTCACCTATGCTTTAGGAACTGAGGCAGGACATGGGGATGAACAGAAAGCAGTCTCCACTAAGAAAGAAGGATCTACACGTCCCATGTCTAAGGAATATTTTATCTCTTCAGAAGCAGAGAGTCTTCTAAAGTTAGAAAACATTCTAAAAATTCAGGAAGATGGAAACCTAATTCTACTGGCGACCACATCAAGATCTAGAAAATCACTTCTGAAAAAGAACCAAAAAGCAGAAATAAACTTCTGACCAAGAGGGAAACAGAGGTGAGAAAATCATAGTTTGTTCCTTGACACTGTGATGCCCTTTACCAACAGATTTGTCTGCTGAGACACAGCACTGCAGGAGGCTGCAGGAGAAAAGTCCTTGGTGGGTGCCAGGCTCCTTTTACTGAGGCTGCACCTCTGGAATCTGCCTTCTGAGATGCAGTCTAACCATTAAACTCAATCTTCAGGGTCAGGTCCACCCCCATTCCTCTAAGTCACAGACATTACAGTAGACATGCAAGAGCTGGAATAATGTCATGGAAACACATGGGCTTTGGGGACAGGCTGCTAGGGTTCATTCTCAGCTCTGTGGTTTATTAGTTTTAAGACCTTGACAAACCACTTAAGCTTCAATTTCCTCAGCTGTAAAACAAGGACAGTCTTAGTACCTTCCTCATAGGGTGGTTACAAAGGACAAGATGGATACAAAGCTCTTAATGCAGCACCTGGTACGGATTGAGCACTCCACAGGCATTCCTGATGATTGCTGTTATTGTCTTCTGCCCTGGAAATGTGATGCTATTTGGTTCCCTATAAAAGACCCGGAGATCTTTAAATTCAGATTTTAGTGCGAATATGTCCATTACATGAACATCAAATATATCCAGGCTGGTGGGCCTTATCCTTAGAGGCGAACTAAAGGCTTTCTCCGAGTCATTCCCCTGTATCATGAAATTGGCATCCTTTCCTACACTAATCTTTATGGCAATCGTATTACTCTTGCTCCCATCTCTACAACACTCTACATGAGGTAAATTTATAAATGAGCATCATAGTGCATCAATAGCCAAGAAGTCAGAAAGTGAGAGTTTTGGCTCTTTCCATGGCAACAACCAGTTGTGTGAGCGTGCATGATTTATTTATTATTTCTGCCTTTTTATTTTTTCACCTATAAAGTGAGAATCATTTTTCATGCTCTATTTACTTCACCAGGCTATGAAAAACTGAAAAAGGGAATGTGAGGGAATAGACCAATGAAACAGAACAGAGATCCCAGAATAAATCCACACACTTGCAGCCAACTCATTTTCAACAAAGGTGGCAAGAACATCCTGTGGGGAAAGGACAGTCTCTTTAATAAATGGTGCTGGAAAAGCCAAAAAGTACATGCAAAAGAATGAAGCTAGATCCCCACCTCTCACCATGTATATCAGTCAACTCAAAATGGATTAAAGGCTAAAATGTAAGACCTGAAACTATAAAACTGCTAGAAGAAAACATTGGGGAAATGCTCCAGGACATTGGTCTGGACAAAGATTTTTTGCATAAGCACAGGCAACTGAAGCAAAAACAGACAAATGGGATTATATCAAGCTAAAAAGCTTCTGCCACAGCAAAGGAAACAGTAAACAAAGTGATAAGACAACCCACAGAATGGAGAAAATATTTGCAAACAATTTCTCCTATAAGAGATTAATAACCAAAATATATAAGGTACTCAAACAAATCAATAGCAAAATTAAAAAAAAAAACATCTCTGATTTTAAAATGGGCAAAAGACCCAAATAAGCATTTCTCAAATGAAGACATACAAATGGCGTTATAAGCAACAGAAGATGAACTAAGACAAAAAGAAAAAAAAATGTTTCAGTAAAAAATAAGACATACAAATGGCCAACAGGTATATGGAAAAAAAAGCCCAACATCATTAATCATCAGGGAAATGTAAATCAAAACCACAGTGTGATATCATCTTACCCCAGGTAGAATGGCTATTACTAAAAAGACCAAAAAAAACAAAAACAAAAACAAACAAACAAACAAAAAAAACAGATGCTAGCAAGTGTGTAGAGAAAGGGGAATGCTCATACACTGCGAGTGGGACTCCAAAGTAGTATAGCCATTATGGAAACTGGTATGAAGTTTCCTCAAAAAATTAAAGATAGAAGTATCATATGATACAGTAATGTGACTGCGGGATACATATTTTTAAAAGTAAGTCAGTATATCAAATATTTGTACAGCCATGTGTACTGCAGCACTATTCACAAAAGCAAAGACACGGAATCCACCTTTGTGTCCATCAGTGGATGAATGGATAAAGAAAATGTGGTGCATATACACAGTGGAATGTTATTGCACCATTCAAAAAGAATGAGATCTTGTCATCTGCAGCAAACATGGATGGATCTGAGGATCTTATGTTATGTGAAACAAGCCAGGCACAGAAAGACAAATATTGCATGTTCTCATTCACATGTGGGAGCTAAAAACTAGATCTCATGGAGATAGTAAAACTGTGATTATCAGAGACTGAGAAAGGAAGCAGGGGCGGGGAACCAGAGAACTTAGTTAAGGGGTACAAAAATAAAGTTACAGAGAAGAAATAAGTTCTAGCATTCAATAGTACAATAGGGAAATTATAATTAACAATAATTTATTACGGGGCATGGTGACTCACATCTGTAATCCCAGCACTTTGGAGGCCAAGGCAGGCAGATCATGAGGTCAGGAGTTCGAGACCAGCCTGACCAACATGGTGAAACCACGTCTCTACTAAAAATACAAAAATTAGTCAGGCATTGTGGCGGGCGCCTGTAATCCCAGCTACTTGGGAAGCAGAGGCAGGAGAATCGCGGGAATGTAGGAGACGGAGGTTGCAGTGAGCCAAGATCATGCTACTGTACTCCAGCCTGGGCAACAGAGTGAATCTCCCTCTTAAAAAATAAAATAATAATAATTTATCGTATATCTCAAAATAGCTAGAAGAAAAAAATTGTAATGTTCCCAACACAAAGAAAGATAAATGTCTGAAATCATGGATATCCCAATTACCCTAATTTGATCATGACACATTGTATGCATGTGACCCAAAAATATATACAACTATTATACATCAATAAAAATCATATATATTTTAATTATATATGATATTATTGTATTAATTATATTAATTATATATGACATTAATATTGATATAATTTTAAAAGGTGAAAGTATATTTATTTGAAAAGGGTAAGGAGGAAATTCAAGAGATGCTTGTTGATTGGTTATCTTTATTCTGATATCTACCAAGTCCTTAAAAGGATGAACACAGAAGAGTCTAAAGTGATGGCCCCCAGAACATAGCAACAATGCCTACATAATAGTGCTTTGGGCTGGGCGCAGTGGCTCACTCCTGTAATTCCAGAGCTTTGGGAGGCTGAGGCAGGTGGATGACTGGAGGTCAGGAGTTTAAGACCAGCCTGGCCAACATGGTGAAACTCCATCTCTACTAAAAAAAATACAAAATTAGCGAGGTGTGGTGGCATGTGCCTGTAATCTTAGCTACTCAGGAGGCTAAGGCAGAAGAATCACTTGAACCTGGGAGGCGGAGGTTGCAGTGAGCTGAGATTGTGTCACTGCACTCCAGCTTGGGCAAAAAAAGCAAAACTCTAGTCAAAAAAAAAAAAAAATAGTGCTTTGACAAGCCTCTCATTATACAAGCCACAACACTAGAGACTTTATGAATATTTTTAATAATGGTGGATCCATCAGTTGAAGTTTAAAAGTTTTTAACATAAATGACAGCAAATTCAAAGCCTTCCATCCTGAAATTAGAAACTAACCATGTACAATTACTGGTTCATTCATTTATAGCATTTGTATTTGATTTTTTAACATTTTATTTTCATAAAGAAATACTGGGATGGGCATGGTGGCTCATGCCTATAATCCCAGCACTTTGGGAGGCTGAGGCAGGTGGATTACTTGAGGTCAGGAGCTTGAGACCAGCCTGGCCAACATGGTGAAACCCCATCTCTACTAAAAAACACAAAAATTAGCTGGGCATGGTGGCATATACCTACAATCCCAGCTACTTGGGAGGCTGAATCAAGAGAATCGCTTGAGCCTGAGGGGCAGAAGTTGCAGTGAGCTGAGATCATGCCACTGCATTCCAGCCTGGGTGATAGAGAAAGACTCTGTCTGAAAAAAAAAAAAAAAGCAGCAGCAGAAGAAAAGAAAAGAAACTCTAAGGACAAATTATAGGGTTGTTTCTTTTAATTTTAAAAATATAACTGTAGTGTAAATTATTAATCAACTTTGTGCTTTCTATATATATGTTAAAGGTCTAAAACTGGGTTGAGAACAGTGGCTCATATCTGTAATCCTAGCACTTTGGGAGACTGAGATGGGAGGATTCCTTCAGACCAGGAGTTCAAGACCAGCCTGGGAAATGTGGCGAGGACCCTTGTCTACAAAAAATAAATAAAAAATAATAAAATCTGTATTGAACTGGGTATGGCAATATGTGTTTGCAGTCCCAGCTATCTGGGAGGTTGAGGTGGGAGGATCTTTTGAGCCCAGGAGTTCGAATATGCAGGGAGCTATGATTGTGCCACTGCATTCCAGCCTGGGCAACAGAGAGACTCTGTCTCTAAAAGAGGAAAAAAAAAAAAAAAAAAAACTCTAATACTGTAACCCAAACCATTAAAACTTTGTTGCAATAGGAAATGGCTGTCACTTACAAACATTTTCTTTGTGTTTCTGTTAAGACTGGGATAACACCTACTGTTATTGTTATCTGCTGCACAGTCCCAACAGAAATGAGGCTCACAAAGTGAATTGTAAATAGTTTATTTGCAACAAGCATTTCCTGCTGCTAAAGACTTATGAGCACCCTGTTTCGTATCCTTGAGCAATTTGGAGATGATTAATCACCACTCCTGCTTAGAGGATGCAAATATAGGCAACTAGGGAAAATGCACTTATTGATATTAATGGGATTTAGTTCAGATTTTTTTAAAGTATGCAATCTCCCTAGTTATGGTGAGACCAGAACTCTCAGGCCCTTTTGTTCCATGGAAATTACTATGCCTTTGTCTTCATGCCTTTGTTCCTACTGTTTCCTCAGTCTAGATTCCCTCTCCCCTCCACTATTTCTATATCTATCAAGCCCTATGCCACCTATTCTGTGATGCTGTCCTCCTGCACCAACCCCAATTCAAATGATTCTTCCCTCTTCCATGCTTTCATAACTGTATACAGTTGTTCCTCAGTATTCGTGGGAATTGGTTCCAAGACTCCCTGCAGATACCAAAATCCATGGATGCTCAAGTCCCTTATATAAAATGCTGTAGTGTCAGAGGTGTTTGAACCAGAGCAACTCCATCTTGAATAGGAGCTGGGTAAAATAAGGCTGAGACCTACTGGGCTGCATTCCCAGGAGATTAGAAATTCTAAGTCACAGGATGAGATAGGAGTCGGCACAAGACACATGTCACAAAGACTTGCTGATAAAACAGGAAACCGGGTTGCAGTAAAGAAGCTGGCCAAAACCCACCAAAACCAAGATGGCGATCAAAGTGACTTCTGGTTGTCCTCACTGTTCACTGTATGCTAATTATAATACATTAGCATACTAAAAGACACTTCCACCAGCTCGATGACAATTTACAGATGCCATGGCAATGTCCAGAAGTTACCCTATGTGATCGAAAAAGGGCAGGAACCCTCAGTTCCAGGAACTGCCCACCCCTTTCCCCAAAATCTCATGAATAATCCACTCTTTGTTTAGCATGTAATCAAGAAATAACAATAAGTATAATAAGCTAGCAGTCCAAGCCACTGCACTGTCTTTGGAGTAGCTATTCTTTTATTCCTTTACTTTCTTAATAAACTTGCTTTCACTTTACTCTATGGATTCACCCTGAATTCTTTTGTGTACGAGGTCCAAGAACCCTCTCTTGGCATCTGAATTTGGACCCCTCCCAGGTAACAGTAGTATTTGCATATAACCCACACACATCTCACATACTTTAAATCATCTCCAGATTATTTAGTTAATACAATGTAAATGCTATGTAAATAATTGTTATAATCTATTGTTTAGGGAATAACGACAAGGAAAAAGTCTGTACATGTTCAGTTGAGATGCAACCAACCATTTTTTCCCCAAATATTTTGGATCCACAGTTGATTGAATGCATGGATATGGAGCCCACGATGTGGAGGGCTGACTATATCTCTATCTAGGCATAATGTTTAGGTCCTTCTGCTTTGCTTTTTAATTTTTTGCCCCACACAGAATTTTGTGTTTCTTTAGGACCGTGACCAACATATTTCTTTCTTTCTTTTTTTTCTCTCTCTCTCTCAATACACAGGCAAACACAGCACACATGAGGCTTTGCACATAGTAAACACACAGTAAATATTAACTTACATATAATAACAGCCATAATTCAGTCATTCAATAAGCATCTATTAAGCATTTCTGTGTTACAGGATTGTGCCAGACCCTGAAATTGGAAGGGGATAACAAGAATAAATAGGACACGGTTTAATGAAGGAGACAACCATGCCAATAATATGACAATACATTGTGATAAATGCTCTGATAAAAATATGCAAAGTAGTGTGGGAGCACAAGGGAGGGAGAAACTAACTCTGCCAAGGGGAGTTCAGACAGGCTGCACAGAAAAGGCAAGCTCTAACCTTCAATTTAAAGGGTGGCAAGACTCACTGGGTAGCAGGGGTGTGGTGGGTGTGGAAGGCCTTAAAACAAAAGGGGGTCATTTCCAAAAAGCCACAGAGATGTAAAATGTACGATGGAGGGAGGGCTACCATTGGAGCATTGGCATGCAGCAGTGAGTACAGAGAGATAAGGCTGGAGAGAGGGAGCCAGATTGTGAAATGTTTTAAATGCCAGGCTGAGGAGCTTCACCTTGACCCAGCAGGCAGGAGATCCATCTCAGGTTTTGCAACAGGAGAAAAAGTAGGTCAGACCTGGGTTTGAGAATGATCACTGGGTTTGAGAATGAATGCCAGGTGGCTGGCAGCTCAACTGGCCACAGCGTTTGGCCCTTGTTTCTATATTCTGCCCCTGGCACTGGTGTTAACACTGCTCTCTGGAGAATTTCAAGCAAAGAATGATGAGTTCTCAGGAACAGTTAATTCCCTTCACCGCTCAGACCAAAGCAACCACATTCTCAGAATACAAATTTACTTTTGCATACTTTCACGTAGGCAATCACAGTAAAAATAAATGCTGTTAATTAGTGTTGGTCTTAAAGACTAACAGCATTTAATTTCTCCATTCATGAAACAGTATTGTTTTTATAAGGAGTCAGAGAGGAAGAGAATAGGGACAAGCAAAATATATGAAAAAAGCAATCACGGTATTTAATTAAGTGAAAGTCTGCCAGCTGCTAGGAATAAGACCCCACAGCCTTATTTTGTTTGAATTTCAAATCACTGCTTCTAAAAAGAGAGAATGGTACCTAGTAGTAATCTTCCTACACCCTTTACACACACACACACACACACACACACACACACACACACTTTTAGCCAATCCAGATCTAAATGGAATTTTCAGGCCAACAGTGAGGGGCAGTGGGAACAATTGTAGTGGCTCTCTGAACCTTGCTAACAGCACCTCAAGTACTTTACAGATCCTACAGGGAGTGGGGAGAATGTCCTCAAGTTACCCAAAACGGAAAGAGAGGTGTAGGGGATGGAAAATGCTCTAACTCTCAACCTGGTTCTATCACCCTTTAGCTAGTCCTAAGAGCAGGGAGGGGCCCATCCATGAGCTAAGAACACTAATTTCTCAAATACCATGCTCTGTTTTTCAGGATCATGACCTTTAGCAGGCCAGTATGCAAAGACCTTATTCCAAAAAGCCGCTGTTTCTTTTTTCCAGTGCTTTGTGGGAAAACAATTAGCCTGTTCATTTCAACTATTGACTTATCTCTAGCCAGTGAGAGCAGCAGTTCAAGTTTGGACTTGGAAGTCAGACCTCCTAGGTTCTGATCTTTGACCCATAACCTTCTCTGTGATTTGGGACAAATTATGTAACCTTTCTTGGCCTGAGTCCCCCATCTGCAGATGAAAGTAAAGAAAGCATCTACATCAAAAGTTGTGAAGATGAAATTAAACAATGGATATGTCTGATATAGAATGAAGACTTTGTAAATATTAGCATCATCAGCAAATGTCAACAAATCTAATGACCTGCTCACTCTTACCTAGGAATACTAATTAGCGTGAATTGGTTCATCACATTGCCTTTAGACTCTGGGTCATAAAACACTCAAAGAACACCAAACCCAATGTCTGTACTCTTCACAGGAGGAAACTGAAGCTCAGTGATCTGCCCTTAAGCCTCTGCCTCTTTAGTGGCCAAGCTGTAAGGTCTCTTAGGTTGACTCTTGGCACCATAGCCTGCACATACACCTCTGAAGGGCCTTCTGGAATTAGAAAACCTGAAGTAGCTGAAAGATCATGAAAAGCAGAAGACCAATCAACCCCTGCAACATCCAAATAACTTGAGACATTCTCTTATTGTTTTTTATTCCAGCCTCAATTGACAAGGCCATTGGACTTTGTAACTGACCTTGGTCAACCTCGTGACTCCACAACCTCCGACCCCCTCCCAGCTTGCAAACCTATGACCCGCTCCCAGCTTGCAAAGAATCATCCTAAACTATAACTTCTGTAACTTTTCACTGCCTACCTCAAACTGATAAAACCAACTCCTAACCCACCACCCTCTGCTGACTCTGTTTTCAGACTCAGCCTGCCCGCACCCAGGTGAATAAACAGCCATGTTGCTCACACAAAGCCTGTTTGGGGGGTCCCTTCAGTGGGCAAATTTTAACACAAGCTGAGAACAGAGTCCATGGTTCCAGGTTCCAATTAACTGCCCTTTCCACCATGGCATGCTTTCCTCTATGAGAAAAGAACATGGAACCACAGAAGGTCACAGAGTACCTAAGAAGCTCATGGTCAATTACATACCCAGCTCCTAGACAGGGCTTGATTTAGGGTTGGCGTGACCAATTGCCTGAGTTTACCCCAAACTGGGGGGTTTCCTGGGATGTAGAACTTCCAGTTCTAAAACCAGGACAGTCCCAGGTAAAGTGGGCAGTTGGTCACTTTCTGAGTCCATTTGCATTGCTATAACAGAATATCACAGACTGAGTAATTTATAAAGGACAAAAATATATTTCTCCAAGTTCTGAAAACTGGGATCAAGGTACAGATGGCACCTTGTTGGTGCATCCTCCAGAAAAAAAGAACACTGTGTCTTCACACGGTGAAAGGGACAAAGGGAGCAGAGAGTACTTAAATCCTTGCATCAAGTCCTTTTATAAGGGCATTTAATCCCACTCACAAGAGCAGAGGCCTCATGACTCAGTCACCTCCTAAAGGCCACACCTGTTCATACTGTCACATTGAAAATCAACATGAATTCTGGAGGGGACAATATCAATGAAACCATAGCAATCTCCTTCCTTCAGGCAGACCCCTCAGTAAGTGTTTACTGAATGAGTAAACGAATGTCTCCTGAGTTCCAATCAAGTCTCAATATGAAAGCAGCTTGTTTGTGCTGGGAAAAAAAGGCACTTGAGGAGGGAAAAAAGAAGGGGTCTGGTCCTTTTTGTCAACAATGAGATACCTGATTTGCAAGAGAACTACACTTTCTTGGTTAAAAGAGAAGATTCTCAAAATGGATACTTACTGAGAAAAGAAAAACTGAAAATAAAAGATACGCAATGATCGACTTTATCTAAAGGAAAAAAGCCAAAAGGTTAGCCAATAAAACACAGCCACAACCTGCAGGCAGTCTCAAGCTGGTTCATTTTTCTTGGAGAACTCATCTGAGGTGGAGAATGAGGGCTCTCCCTTACATGTGAGGAGGAACAACTGCACCATTACAGTGCAAGGACATGCCCTGTGGCTGCACCTCCAAGGCCTGCACAGAAAGAGAGACCCTGATAGAGAAGCCAGTTTCAAGCCTGAAAGTGACACTGATGAGTGGTAGAAATGACAGGACAGAAGAAAAATTACAGTTAGCCAGCTGTTTTCAGAATAATTAAAGGATTCTTATTCAGTGAGTCATGGTCAGCCTAGAAAGACAGGAAGTACAGAGCTATATTTCAGGGCCCAAGAATTAGATGTGCATAAATAGCTATCACTGTACCAAACAAAACATTATTTCCCTGAAATCTAGTGCTGCATTACACTGGCAAAAGAAAAAAAAAAAATGCCTTGCTGCCAGAATTTATGTAAAATTGTGTCTTAGCAACATGGTCTTTGCTCAGTGGCTTAAACTCTGAAGCATGTGGAAGATATTTGTTCCCTTTTTAATGACAATAGTTTAGTGTGCAAACTCTGCCTGATGATGAGAGGTGATAAGCATGCCCATAGTTAATTTTTCATTCCTTTTTGGAAGTTTCCACTTCTATGGAAAACTTTTTCAGGTTATCTTAGGGAAATCACAGCCCCTCTCGAGACCTGTGCCTCTCTTCCTGAACTTGGTGAATAAAAGAGCTCATTCCTGTTTTTCCAGTCTATTTTATGACAGTGTATTAGTGGAAATATTTCACCTATGCTCTCAACACAGTATTGAAGTTCTGAAAAATCTTAGACTGTTCTTAAAACTTGTTCTTAAAACCTATAAACTGTCCAGGAATGATGACTCATGCCTGTAATCCTGGCGCTTTGGGAGGCTGAGGCAGGTGGATTGCTTGAGACCAGGAGTTCAAGATCAGCCTGGGAAATAAGAGGAAATTCTATCTCTACCAAAAAATACAAAAATTAGCCAGTCTCATAACCTGGTCTCAAAATAAATAAGTAAATAAATAAAACCTGTAACAGACCGGGGCAAGGTGAATGAGACAGTTTCCTTGAGCTCCCAGAAGCTGGTTTAGGAGCTCCACAGACAGATTTGCCAGAATTAACCAGACCAACCCTCCCAAAACCAGACACATACTAAAGGGGCAGAGAGGTTGCCATCCACCTGGTCCTTATCCGGTAGCTTTCCGATTGTTTCTATTGCCAACCCATGCACAAGCTATTCCTGCAGCTGGGCCAAAACCACTGAACCTGAAAGATTAAGGTCCACACTGCCCCATGATGAAACTTGGCAGCAAGTCTGGGATCTCCTTCCTAACAGGGCTGTGAACAGATACCTTCAGCATGAAATCAACTAGCTAGAAATATGCTCGCTGTTCATTCCCATTCTCATCCACAGAATGCTTTTCCTGATCTGCCACTGCTGCTTCCCCTGCTGTTTACCTAAGTATGCTAAGCAGGGGCAAGTGTAGGCACAGCAGATGAAGTCTGCCTGAGTGCTTCCTTCCATTTCTCTTTGAGTAGCCTGGCATGATTTTGGCTATGCCAGTGACCTCCTGCTGGGCCATGGTCAACAGGAGACTACAACCTGAGCACCCCAACAAGAATTGCCATTTTCATGGTATTAAACTCTAGACATTTCCTGATTATTCCCTCTGTAGAATTATCACTCGCTGTCCCATTCTTTCGGAATCTTTATGGCCAAAAAGCTAATGAATCTTAGTTAATGCAGATGCTAGAAAGGGATGTTGGTATAATATATTTGTACTTTAACTGTGCCCTTTGCTTTTGTAAAGCCAATATATATATATATATATATATATATATATATATATATATATATATAAAATAGTGGAACCAGTATCTCATCCAAAATGCTCTTCTAAAAGTAGGAGAGCTGGGATTCAAAGTGGCCTGACTCTAGGTCATATTCTCCCACTGTTGCAAGTGGATGGAGTCACACTCAAAGTTATATTTCTTAAAGATGTGATAGCTCTTTTGATCTGATGTCCTCCAGCTTTTTCTAATAATGCCTTATTTTGATATATTCAATTGAGCAAGAAAAGTCTGGGGACTCTTTGCAGCATTTTCTGGTGGAACTTCCTGGCTCTCTCTAGGAGATCCATGATACAAAATAGCACATTGCTTCAATTGCCATTAACCCGAGAGTCAGTCACTGCACTGAACAACTCTGAACAAGAACCATCTTTCGTATCTATTTGTGTAAACCTCTCTACCTCACATGTTCCAGGATATAGACAGGCCTAAGGAATTTTGAAGACATTTCCAGCCAACTGAGCAAAACATTTCCCAGACTGCCAAGTGAAGCTGAGAGATATTAGGACAATTTGAATAAATAATCATGGACAGACAATTCTTGGCTCTCTGAGCCATGATGGTGGAACATGATCATTCTGCTCTCTCCCCAGCTCCTCATGGCATTCGCTCAGCCCAGAGTCCCAGCTGCTAGGTACCAGGCTGGTAATGCTGAGAATGCTCCCTTTTGTTTTAGTTGGGAAGAAATTTTGGCAACTTAGTGAGTGTTTGCATGAAAGAGAAAACAGAAACTGCCTTAAAAGAGTTTAGGGGAAAAAATATCAGTAAGAAAGATATTTACTTCTTTGGCAAGTTTTGTTTTGGCTTTGGTTTTGGGGATTTTTCCCTTTCTATATACAGTTTCAATGAATATTTCTTGGGAAGAGGAGTAGAACACTGGGGTAAGTGATAGGGAAACCATTTGGTAACTGTTCCTTTTGTCTTTTTCTATCTCCTCTTCAGACTTTCTTCACTTTTATTACAGATAAAAAATTTATTTTATAAATCTAAAAAGAAATAGATACAACCAAATGTTTTAGAAGTTCTCCTTCAATAATTATGCAAAATAAGAAAATGCTGTGTAAGCTGTCCACATGTCAGAGCTAGGAAAAAATCAAACAGATAGCAGGTTTCATTATAAACTAAAAGTCTAAGAGCCAAGAATTTAAGACAAATGGAAACAGGGATGTCAGCGGGTTGCTGTGGTCATGAGCAAGCCAAAGGTGTAGGAATCAGAAGGTCAAATATTGTGGGAAGGAATGAACAGGTTTCATGGGTTAGGGTGGACAAGGGTCAGAAGCCAACAGTCAGTTTCATCCAGGGAGTGGCAGTAGAAAGTGGAGGCCCTTCCACGTGTCCTCATCCTGGGTCAAAGGCTCTATTCCACACTATTTACAAACCCTACCTAAGTAAAAGCCAGGCTGGGGGTGGTTAACCTGATGATAAAATGGATATTTCTGATAAAGAAAAAGAGAAAAGGAAACAAAAATTATTGAACTCATAGGCATGCTAAATACTTGACATACACAGTCTTTACAATTCTTGGAGAGATGACATATATTATATTTTCTAACTGCCTCACACCTTCTGTGCATCTTATCATGGTTGGGGAATTTGGGAAATTAAACAGTGACTTTAAAAATACAAAGAATCAACAAAATGAAAAGTTGGTGTTTTGAAAAGGTAAAATCAATACACTGCTAGCTCAACTAACCAAGAAAAGAAGTATTAAGACCCAAATAAATAAAATCAGAAATGAAAAAGAAGACATTACAACTGATACTACAGAAATAAAAAGAATTATTAGAGACTATTAGGAACAAGTATACACGAAGAAACTGTAAAACCTGGAGAAAAATAGATAAATTATTAGATACATGCAACTTACCTAGATTGAACCAGAAAGAAATAGAAAACCTGAATATACCAATAACAAGTCGGAAGATTGAAACAGTAACAAAAAGTCTCCCAACAACAACAAAAAAGCCCAGGACCAGATGGCATTACTGGTAAAGTCCACCAAACTTATGCTGGTGAGGATGAGGAGAAAAGGGAACTCTTATACATTGTTGGTGGGGATATAAACTAGCATTAATACAACCACTATGGAAAACAGTATTGAGAGTTCTCAAAAAATTAAAAATCCCTGGGTGTAGTGGGTCTCACCTGTACTCTTCACACTAGGGGTCGAGGCAGGAGAATTGGTTGAACACAAGAGTTTCAGACAAGCCTGGACAACATAGTGAGACCTCATCTCCAAAAAAAGTTTTTAAAAATTAGCCAGGCATGGTGGCACGTGCCTGTAGTCCCAGCTATTTGGGAGGTTGAGGAGGGAGGATCCCTTGAGCCCAAGATGTCAAGGCTACAGTGAGCCATGATTGTGCTACTGCACTCCAACCTGGGAAACAAAGCAAGACCCCATATTATTTAAAAAAATAAAATAAAACACACCCACACACTAAAAATAGAATTACCATATAATCCAGCAATCCTACTTCTAGGTGTCTATCTAAAGGAAAATAAATCAGAATTTTAAAGGGATGCCTTCACTCACAGGTTTATCACAGTACTATTCACAATTGCAAAAATATGGAACCAATCAAAGGGTTCATCAATGGATGAAGGAATAAAGAAAATGTGGTGTGTATATACAAAATGGAATACTATTCAGCCTAAAAAGAATAAAATCCTGTCATTTGCAGAAACACAGATGGAACTAGAGGTCATTGTGTGAAATGAAACAAGCCAGGCACAGAAAGACAAATACTGCATGTTCTCATTCATATGTGGGAGCTTAAAACATTGATATTCGAAAGGTAGAGAGTAGAATGATAGCGGCTGGGCACAGTGGCTTATACCAGTAATCCCAACACTGTGGGAGGCTGAGGCAGGTAGATCATTTGAGGTCAGGAATTCAAGATCAGCCTGACCAACATGGTGAAACCCCATCTCTACCAAAAACATAAAAATTAGCCAGGTGTGGTGGCATGCACCTGCAGTCCCAGCTAGTTGGGAAGCTGAGGCAGAAGAATTGCTTGAACCCAGGAGGCGGAGGTTGCAGTGCGCCGAGATTGTGCTACTGCACTCCAGTCTGGGCAGAACAGCAAGACTTTATCTAAAAAAAAAAAGAGAGAGAGAGAGAGTAGAATTACAGACACTAGTGGCTGAGAAAGGTGAGTGGGTAGGGAGAGGAATGAAAAGAGGTAGGTAATGGGTACAAATATACATACAGTTAGATAAAAGGTGTATGTTCTAATGGTCAACAGCAGAGTAGAGTGATTATAGTTAACAACAATGTATATTTCAAAGTAGCTAGAAGAGAGGACTAACACATAGAAATGATAAATACTCAATATATAGACACCTCAAATAACCCTGACTTGATCATTATACATTCTATGCATGTAACAAAATCTCACATGCACCCCATAAATATGTAAAATATTATGTACCAATAAAAAAGGGAAAAATAAAGATTGGCTATTATACTATTTTAAAAAAGAAAAAAGACATTAAGTTACTAAAAAGACGAAAACTTAGGTAACTTGCTCAATATACAGCTCATGAGTAGCAGATGCAGGATTTGGACCCAGGACTATCTAACTACAAAGCTGGTGTTGTTTCCAATCTATTAACTGGAAAATGTTCACAGAAGGTACACTTTGTGGGATGGGGTAAGGAATGGTCTTTCCATTTCCACTGACTTTAAATACCTTAGTAGACAGAACACCTTTTTCTCTTTGCTTGTGCTCAGTCATTTTTCTGACTTAACTGTTGCCAATAAACATATGGGTGATGCTAAAGATAAACCAACTCTACTGATTTCCATTGCTACCTTCAAATATTGTCATTCACAGTTTATGAGGGGTGGGACCACTGTCTGTGGATTGCTGTGGGGGTGGCCAACTGTTTGGGTTTTGTTTACCATTGCTTTTGATGAATCACAGAGTTGTGCATTATTCATAAACTTTAGATTTGAATAAAGTTCCCTATGCAAATTCTGTTGATTGGTGGCTCCAATCCAGGATTGAAATAAACAGCAGCAGATAATGAAGTATATAGCCCAACTTGTGCTTTCAATCCATGTGAACTAATGCCCAGAGAACCAGAGAGAGGTTGGGAGAGCGAGTTTTAACTCAGAGTCCTGTCATACATGTTATAAAATGAAAATTGGAATATTGATAGATACATGACAAATCTGAAATAATCCATTAGGCATCTGAAAATTCCAGTATCCTTTAAAGTGAAAAAATAAAAGGGAACAAAATCTCACGCAGGTTTTAGGAGTTGGAGCTGTTCCAATAAAAATGTGAACTAGCAAAAATCTGTCTTAAAGCTCTCAACCTCCCATTCTTTCTCCCTTTAATTCTAGAGTGGTGCTCAAATATTTAGATTAAATTATCTCTCTCCCCAAACTCCATGTAATAATCCACTCATTCTTCCTTCGAACCAAGGTACAAATGACTAATAGTAACTTAAAGAACAACTCTTTCCACAGGAATTTACACTTAAACTAAATCGCTACCTTAAGTAAAGGGATTATGTTTTGCAGTGGACATCTGTCAACCATAGTTGCCCAAAAATCTTTTTAATATCTCATACCAAATAAATGTATTCGGATATATATTAGAGAGTAGGTAACCTATTGTGATGGTTAATTCTGTGTGTCAACTTGATTGTCCACATAGTGCCCAGATATTTGGTTAAATATTATTTCTTGGTGTGTCTGTTGAGGGTGTTTCTGGATGACATTAACATCTGAGTATGTACACTGAATAAAGCAGATTCCCCCTGCCCACAGTGTGAGTGGGCCTCATCAATCCATTGAAATCTTGAACAGGCTGAAGACTGTGTGAGCAAGAATTCTTTCTTTTTACCTGTCTTCTAGCTTGGGCACTGGTCTCTGAAGGGGCTATCCTTCAGACTTAAACTGTAACTCTGCCTTTGCTTCTCCTGGAAATACAGCTCTTGGGATATCTCAGCCTCCATAGTCACATGAGCCAGTCCCTGATAATAAGTCAAATCTCTCAATAGATAGATGGATAGAGAGATAGAGATATAAATATATCTTTTATTGGTTCTGTTTCTCTGGAGAACTTAGACTAATATATGTATTCATTATAAAAGACTAGAAAGTAATGAATATTTGTCAGCCTACCACCCACCCCAAGAAATAGCTTACTATTGCTCTTCCCTTTTCTAATCTCTAGCCTTTTTACTGGATGCCCAAAAATATCTTGAATACCTTCTTAATATTTTGAAAGTTCCCCACTTTGTTGATCTTGCCTTTTCAAAAACAAATTTTTAAAAATTGTACTTCCCAGCATTTCTTGTGCTAAGGTGCCAGTAGGTGATGAAGATTTCACCAAACAGACGCACCCATATTAGACATATTTAGAACCAAGCGATATGGAGAAAAGGCAGGGCACAGGGCACCCATATTTCTAGCACAGACTGGAACCAGCAGTTGTGTTGGCTTCCTGATCATAGCAGATGCTGTAACTCCCTTGGAAATCCATTTTAGAATGTTGAAATGCACAGTGGGGTTATTCCTGGAAGTTCACCTAGAGTCTATTTCTTCAGCCTTCATAATGTTTCTTTAATAATTTATCCCTTAATAAATTCCTTTATGCTTAAAGTAACCAGAGTAAATTCATTGACTGCAATTAAGGAACTCTGACCAATTAAGAAAACTATTCTAGAAGTGATTGCAAACAACAGACTTAAAAAAACATGAAAACCTTGGATTGGCTATCTGACCTGATTGGGTTTGAAGTGCATGTTTGAGTACCATTAAGTGATTGGACACTAGTAATTATACAAGATGGTAAAACAGCTTCTTAAATGACTACCTGTGATCATTTGGAATAAAATGCCTTCTGAAGCCAAGGTTTGGCTTCCCTTTTGATTGTTGCAATATGCCACTATGTGGGGCTAAGGAATATAGGAAGTATGGGTTAGGATGGCTAGCTTTATTAGCATCAGTGAGCTTTAAAAAAGAAAAAGGCAGGCAGGCATGGTGGCTCACACCTGTAATCCCAGCACTTTGGGAGGCTGAGGTAGGCAGATAACTTGAGTCTGGGAGTTTGAGACCAGCCTGGCCAACGTGGCAAGACCTTGTAGCCCACACTTGCAGTCCCAGCTATTAATACTTGGGAGGCTAAGGTGGGAGGATGGCTTGAGTCCAGGAAGTAAAGGTCTCAGTGAGCTGAGATCATGCCATCACACTCCTGCCTGGGTGACAGAGCATGACCCTGTCTCAAACAAAAAAAAAAAGGAAAAGGAAAAGGCCAGAGAATTTAAACTCACAGATCAAGGGAGTGTTAGGGAAGGGATTGTTAGAGTTTCCAGGACTCCTCTCAAAGAATTTTTATCTCCTATGGCCAAAGGGCTGTCATGGCCAAAGCAAAGAGCAAATGCAGAGTCAAATCTAGCCAGTTACTGAATTTCAATACAGGCTGAATTCAGGTCCTCACTAAATCTCACATCAAAGGGCACTCGGAAAGAATGGGCCACAAGAAATGGAATGAGAGCATTTAGGAGGAACAGGATTATTCAGCACACTCCAACCCCATTGTGACTCCCCTCATTCCCAATCTGAAGAGGCTGATCTGGCTCTGCGTAAAGATCTTACAACAGGGATATCCAATCTTTTGGCTTCCCTGGGCCACATTGGAAGAAGAATTGCCTTGGGCCACATATAAAATACACTAATACTAATGATAGCTGATGAGCTTTAAAAAAATCACAAAAAAATCTCATAATATTTTTAGAACATTTACAAATTTGTGTTGGGCCACACTCATTAAAGCCATCCTGGTCTGCACGCAGCCTGCAGGCCATGAATTGGACAAGCTTGCCTTACAATGACCTCACCTGAAATAGTTACTTCCTACAGGAATTCATACTCTACACCTGTAACTTTTTATTTCCTCCACATTTATAACTAGTTCCATATTCCAGCATGCCTATAAAGGCCAATTTTAAAATTCAAACCTAGAAGGAGAAGATTCATACACCAAAAGGATTGCAAGATTTTGCTAATTAATATTTGCAAAAACCTGGAGAAAAATTGAATTTCTACCAAAAACATAATTTTATAGGACAAATTATTGACACAGATAAACTAACAAGAGGCTCTGGATTCATTCTACATAGCTTGAGCCAATTGTTAACTCGACTGGTTGACTGAAACCTGGACTTCACTGTGGCCTATTGTTGAAAGAAGTTGAAATGCTAAGACTAGAGGCTTATTGTGATAAGAATGTTGGAAATATATCATATATAACATCTCACATTTACCCAAAGTAAGCCTAGAGAACACTGCCTTTTCCAACTCATCAAGAAAAATACTGATGAGGCAAGAACCAGAATCCTTGAATAATGCTTTGATTAATTTCTTTATACTGCTATTGGAATTAGTTCCCTGTTTGCAGTAGAGTTTATGGGTTCCCAGAGCGGGAGACACCAAATAGTAGGATTTAACTGCCAGAAACATAGCGGCTATGGTTATTATATTAGCAAAATAATTTGACCTGCAGGGATCTTTTAGTGGTAGCTAATTGATCATGGTGTGACTAAAAATGAACTAGATGAGAAGCCTACAAAGGACAGAGTTGACCTGTATAATAGAACAAATTCTAGGCCTAGTGAATCTATAATTAAATAATTATACTTGACTTCCATTATCACTAGAGATATTGGATATCTCCCAATATCCACACTCTCAATTCAGTGAATGAAATGAAGGAACTTTGAGGAAGGACATCCCAAGACCTATGAAAATCTTCCTCTACCCCTTCGCAAAAGGACCAGCATCCATCCACCAAGGTAACTGTGTATAAAAAAAATGAATAAATATTTATACCTTTCACTAATTATTGAACATGGCTTTGAATTGGTACTAATCCCTGGGAACCTGGAATATCACTGTTTCCCCTACTCAGCACAGGGTCTTATTTTTGAGAATCCAGTGATAGAGAGTTTGAGTCCAAGTCCATCTCATGATGGGTACAGTTTCTGTGAATCCAACCTCTGGTTATTTCCCCCATTTCCTAATTTATAGTTTAAATGGATAATCACAGGGAGTAGCAGAATCCTCAAATTGGCTTCCTGACCCAAAATAAGCACTACTGGAACTGCCCTTTCCTAACAGAATAGTAAACCAAAAGCAATATTACACTTTTAGGAGAATTCTGGATATTAGTGATCTTATCAAAGAAAACTGCAACCCTAAAGACTTGATTAAAAAAAACAAAACTGTTAGAACTAATAAATGAATTTAGTAAAGTTGCAGGAGACAAAATCAAATACAAAAAAATCACTAACATTTGTCTATACTGACAACAAACTCTCTTAAAAAACTTTTTAATCTCATTTACAATAGCTACAAAAATATATAAAATGCTTAGGAATAAATTTAACGAAGGAGATTAAAGATATATACACTGAAATCTATGAAGCACTGATGAAAAAAATTGAAGAAGACAAAAATAAATGGAAAGATATTCCACGTTTATGAATTAGAAGAACTGACATTGTTAAAATGTCCATACTACCTGAAGTGATCTACAAATTCAATGCAATCTCTGTCAAAATTCCAATGACATTTTCACAGAAATAGAAAAAAAAGGTCCTAAAATTTATAGGGAACCATAAAAGATTCTGAATAGTCAAAGCAATCTTGAGAAAAATAAACAACACTGAAGGTATCATGTTGCCTGACTTTAAAATCTACTGCAAAGTTATAAAACTCAAAACAGCATGGTAATGCTATAAAAACAGACACGCAGACCAATGAAACAGAATAGAGAGCCCAAAAATAAATCCATACTTTTGTAGTAACTGACTTTTGACAAAGATGCCAAGAACACATAATGAGGAAAAGACAGTCTTTTCAATAAATGGTGTCGAGAAAACTGGACATCAACAAGCAGAAGAATGAAACTGGACCCTTATCTCATACCATATCTAAAACCCAAATCAAAAGGAATTAAAAACTTAAATGTAAGACTTGAAACTGTAAAACTACCAGAAGAAAATATAAGAGAAAAGCTCAGTGGCATTGGTCTGGGCAAAAACTTTTTGGATATGATCTGCAAACGCACAGACAACAAAAGAAAAAGTAGACAAGTATAATTACATCAAACTAAAAAGCTTCTATACTGCAAAGGAAACAACAGTGAAGAGACAACCTATGGAGTGGGAGAAAATATTTGCAAACCATACATCTCATAAAGGGTTAATATCCAAAATATATAAGAAATCCAACTCAGTAGTAAGAACACAAATAACCTGATTGTTAAATGGCCAAAGTACCTGAATAGATATTTTCCAAAAGAAGACATACAAATGGCCAACAGGTGTATTAAAAAATGTTCAACATCAGTAATCATCAGAGAAATGCAAATTAAAATCACAGTAAGATATAATCTCACACATGTTAGAATGGATATTATGAAAAAGATAAAAGATAAGAAGTGTTGGTAACAATGTAGAGAAAAAGGAATCCTTGTGTACTATTGTTGGAAAGGTAAATTAGTAGAACATTATGGAAAATAGTATTCAGGTTTCTCAAAATAAAAAGTGAACTACCATATGACCCAGCATTCCCACTACTGAATATATATCCAAAGAAAATGAAACCAGTATGTCAAAGAGATATCTGGACTCCCGTGCTCCTTGCAACCTTATTCACGATAGCCAAGATATAGAATCAATCTAAGTGTCAATTTACAGATGAATGGATAAAGAAAATATAGTATATATACACAATGCAATACTATTCAGTCTTCAAATAGAAGGAAATCCTGTCATTTGCAAAAACACAGATGAACGTGGAAGACATTACGTTCAGTGAAATAAGCCAGGCACTTACAAACAAATACTGAATGATCTTACCTACATAAACGTGGAATCTAAAAATGTTGAACTCATAGAAGCAGAGTAGAATGGTGGTTACCAGGGGGTGGGGATTGGGGGAACTGGGGAGACGTTGGTCAAAGTAATCAAAATTTCAGTTAGATAGAATAAATTCAAGCGATCTATTGTACATCATGGTGACTATAGTTAATAACGATGTATTGCATAATTGAAAATTGCTGCAAGAATATATTTAAGTGTTCTCAGCACAAAAAGATAATAAATGAGGTAATATATATGCTAATTAGCTTGATTTACCTCATTCCATAAAATATATATATATCAAAACATCATGTTGTATACCGTAAATATATATAACTTTTGTCAATTAAAGAAATAAAATTTTTTAAAATGGAAACTGCAGAAGTGGTGATTTCTATTACATCTCCATTTAACTCACCTACTTAACACGTGCAGTGAAAAGATGGATTTTATGGATTATCAACATCTTAATCTGTAACTTCAGTTGCTGCTACTGTTCTTAACATTGTCTCTGCTGGAGACGACTCTAGCCGTCTATTATGCAGTTATGCTTACAACTGCTTTTTTCTGTATACTAATAAGCCTGAAACACCATAAGCAATTTGCTTTCACCTGGCAGGAACAGCAACTATGTGTCCTGCTTCTGAATTGCGTCAATTCCCTATACTTCTTCTGCATGTGAGGAAAGATGAATGTCTATCAGCTATAAGTGCTATTTTTCCAGGTCTCCTGTACTAATAGCTAAATAAAATTTCTAAAAGAAATATGGAACCCCTCAAAATTCACAGTAAATGAATGTGGAATGGAGGACTTGTGGGCATTTGGGCCTTTTCTATTAATAAAATCCCAAGAATAAGAATTTAGAATCATTCTTTTTCTCAAGGGCTCTTAGAAACACTACCTTAATTGAAACAGTCCATATGCTGCTGGTTCACATGCAGTCAATTTAGTAGATCAACCAAATATTCTTCAAAGTTAAAAAAAATCCATCAAAGTGACGATTAGGCTGAATACCAAGTTGTTCTGTGGAACTGACAAGTCAATTCTAACCAATAGCCCTGGAGAGATTTCGTCTGAGACTCAACTGTCTTTGATTAACAAAATGTCTACATTCTTACCATCCAAAAGCAGTTTTTAAAGTTTTGTTGTTGTTATTATTAATGTACCCATAGCCACAGACCTATTCCTTTTCTCTTGGTTCGGGAACCAATACTGAATTTGCTAGTTTGACTGAAAGCTTAAGCTCTCTACACCTCTGTAGTGAAAGAATAATAACACCACTCTCACTATAAATTCCATCAGTAAAGGAGTTATAAAGATGAATGAGGCCATATTGGGCCAATTTCCTGCCTTATGTAAATATAAGACAAAGTTAAAGTCTTACAGGATTAGAACCATAGGCACTGTTTTTTATATTCCCAGAAGAAAGTCACTTTATCAACATAAACTTGGCACAATTTTGAAACATAACAGCATTCATCTTATCAGCCCATTGACTTGCTGTAGGAAGTTGTGATATTTTCCTTATTATTTTATGCCCAGAGCCACAGAAGATCAATGTTACAAGTTAAGCAAACAGTGCAATATTTACAGCTTCCTCTGTTGGTGAATGTTAAAGTTCTTTCCTAGGGCCCAGCTTCCTGAGGACCACAGGACAAAGTCACACATGTGCTATGGAGGCAGTCAGTGTACTTTCCCTAATGTTTAGTCCACAGATTAATGTCTGTGTCCAAAACCAGAAAAGACAAGGAAAAGCTGCCATCTGTCATTAGAAGCAGAGGTATACAGTGACGAACCAATTTACAGAATATACTGTGTACAAATAAGAAAGATGTTCTGTACCCAGCTCTGGGCCAGAAACAAGCATTGATTTTATGGATGAGAAGGCAGCAGTGAAATATCACTTCCAAAGGGAACTGCTAGTTTCTGGATTTTCAAAATATCACCTTCATCAAGGAATCCTGGTGAGAATGTCAGCTACATGCTAGAGACTGCAAGAACAACTGGGGCCCTTGAGAAGCTTTATTTCTTCTTCTTCTTTTTTTTTTAAGATGGGGTCTTGCTCTGTCACCCAGGCTGGAGTGCAGTAGCTCAATCCTGGCTCACTGCAAGCCTCCACCTCCCAGGGCTCAAGCACTCCTCTTGCCTCAGCTTCTTGAATAGCTGAAACTACAGGGATGCACCACATTCCTGGCTAATTTTTGTGTTTTTTGTAGAAACAGGGTTTTGCCATGTTGCCCAGGCTGGTCTCAAACTCCTAAGCTCAAGCAATCTGCCCACCTCAGCCTCCCAAAGTTCTAGGATTACAGGCATGAGCCACTGCACCTAGCCAAAACTTTATTTCTATGGCACCAGGGGAAGAAGGGAATTAATCCTAGGTGATGCTGGAAGCTTAGTTTCATGGGTCACTGAGAAGTCAACTGTCACACACACTTGAACTTATACCATGGATCAGAAACTGGACTATGGTGGAAGATATACATGGAGTAAAACAAGGAGTTGACAAGAAACTCACAATTCAGCAGAGAGGACAAATACACAAGCTAGCCATTAGCAGATAAGGACTTCCAGTCCCCACCTTTCCCCGATGTAGTAAATGCTATCTTTCCCTGCTTGCTGGTCCCTCCCTGGCCATCAGGGGAGTACGCAGCTTTCCTGGACACTTCCAGGACTTTTGGGGTGCAGTCCTGGAGAATGAAAAGACCTAAGGAGGGGGCCTCCGATGCAGAGAGATCAGGCAGATGTACCAAGAAGTAGAGGAAGGAGAGAGAAAAGACGGAGGAGTAGGAAAGGCTGCGGGGCCCTGTGATTGGAGACATTTGAAGAGGAAAGAAGAAAGGGGTTTCAAGAAACGCTGCTAGGCATTCCAGTCCTGATTCCTTTTAAAACTGTTTTGCAACTGTAAAGGTTGGGCTTCCTTGTCGTTACTTTGGACTACTTGGATTGTTTCTTTTTATTGTCTCTTTGTAGAGACTGGACCAGGTGAGACCTCAGAAGCAGAACTCAGCTTCCCCAATGTGTGGGCAAATTACTCATATCACTCAGCTGTGATTAAAGTCAACCCACTAGATCTGAGCCCAAGTGCAAAGAATGGAGGTTGAGCAGGCTCAAGTCACAGTGGTTATTTATGTAAAAATAAAAAGCCAAACAAACATTGGGAAGGCAATGCCATAATCAATGCTATTAAATATGGGAGAATGTGCAGTGAGGGAGGCATTGTGCCAGCCAGAAAACCAGCCTGGGCAGTAGAGCAGCTTCCCAAACTTCAACCAAATATGACCACCTGGAGAAATGGTTAAAGTGCAGGTGGCTACTATTTAAAAACACGGTTTTAACAGAAAATAACAAGCATTGGTGAGAACATGGAGAAGTTGGAACCCTTGTGTACTGTTGATGGGAATGTAAAATGGTATAGCTGCTATTGAAAACAGAGTGGCAGTTCCTCAAAATTAAACATAGAATCACCATATGATTCCTCGATTCCATTTCTGGGTATACACAGAAATTGAAAGCAGGCTCTCAAAGATATTATGTAACACCTATGTTTACTGCAGCACTATTCACAATAGCCAAGAGGTGGAAGCAACTCAAATGCACACCAACAGGTGAAGGGATAAACTGTTGTATATACATACAATGGAATATAATTCAGTCTTTTAAAGGAAGGAAATTCTGACGCATGCTACAACATGGATGAACCTTGAGGATATTGTACTAAGCGGAATAAGCCAGCCACAAAAAGACAAATACTGTATGATTTTGCTTACATAGGTACCTGGAATAGTCACATTTATAAAGACAAAGTAGAAAGGTGATTGCTAGGATCTGCAGGGAGAAGGACATGTTGTTTGATGGGTACAGAATTTCACTTCTGCAACATGAAAAGTTTTCTGGAGGATGGTTGCACAATAATGTGAATGTGCTTAGCACCAGCAAACTATATACTTAAAATGGTTAAGCTCGTAAATTTGTTATGTGTATTTTACCACCAGAAGAATTTTTAAAGCAGGTTCTGGTTTAGTAAATCTAGGATGGGACTAAAGATTCTGCATTCCTTACTATGCAGCCATAAAAAACGATGAGTTTGTGTTCTTTGTAGGGACATGGATGAATCTGGAAACCAACATTCTCAGCAAATCGACACAAGAAAGATCGAACACTGCATGATCTCACTCGTAGGTGGGTGTTGAACAATGAGAACACATGGACACAGGGAGGGGAGCATCACACACTGGAGTCTGTTGGGTGGGACCAGGGGAGGGACAGCAAGGAGTAGGGAGGTTGGGGAGGGATAACATGGGGAGAAATGCCAGATATAGGTGATGGGGGAATGGAGGCAGCAAAGCACATTGCCATGTATGTACCTATGCAACAATCCAGCATGTTCTGCACATAAACCTCAGAACCTAAAGTGCAATAATATATATATATATATACATATAAAAAGAAAGATTCTGTATTCCTAACCATGCGTCATCCCTGACCCCTGTTGACTTCAAAAGGGACAGTACCATGTATGAGAGGCCAACAAATGGAGCTGGAGCCAGTGAACAAGACATAGAGTTTATCAAGGGGATTACATACAGAGTGGTCCAGTGGTAGCAGGCTGGACAGGAGAACTGCTACTGTGTCAAAAGCATGCAGTTTATGTAGCATTTTCACTTAGCACTTTTTCCCTAGCAACCTCCACTTGGCAACCTTCATTTAACCAAAAACAAAGGCCTCAATCTCCTGTATGGCCTGCGTTCCACGGGATAGGCTGAGGGTTCAGATGTTCCTCATATGTAAGGAATGAATCTCCAGGTTGGTCACTTCCAGATTCCTGAGCTCGGAACTCCTAACACACATTCATCTTAGACGGTAGGGTCATTCTCGTGGTATGCTTAAGTTAACTTATTGCTATCCAGTGCATCCATCACACGTCTTGTTTGTCTTATCTTTTCCTGTCTACATATTAGAATCATTTATGGGATGTTTTTTTTAAATTCCGTAGCGAAGGCTACACCCCAGATCCACTTAATTACAATCTCTAGGGTGGGGCCCAGGCATAGGCGGCTTTTAAAGCTTCCCAGATGGTTCCAATGTGTAGACAAGTTTGGAAACCACTGTTATCCACTGAAAGGAATTTCACAGGTTGAATCCATCTCACTCTATTCTAACAAGGAACGAATTGGATAACCCAGAGCAGGGTTCTTGATCAAGGTTGCACCTTAGAATCACTTGATGGAGCATTTAAACTACCTGTGTTTTGGCTCCACTACTCCCTACCACCCAAGAGACTTATTTAACTGATCTGGAGAAAGGCTCAGGAATAGAGTAGTTTCTACAGCTTCTTGGGCAGTTCTCATGGAAAACCACTGTCTGAGATGTTCTCATGTTAACTGAGACCTTTCGCTCAGTCTACCTCTCTACTCTCTGATGCTAGCGCCCTCTCACACTCTGCCCTGTCCCCTTCCCTGTCCTCTGTGTTAGTTCCAGCAGCCCACACTCTGAGGTTGGTTTGATTACACAAGTATTGAGGCGTGGCTGATGATTAAGAAAGCACAAGCCCGTCTAATCAAGTGTATCTGGCAGGTACTAAATGCTCTCAGAAATCACAGATTTGATACTTTTGTGCCAATGAGCCTCATGCACACAAAATTCTAATCTGTGGTCACAAACCACACAGTTTACTTAAGCTTCATCTGTCATTCATGACAAAAGAAGTCAGGAAAAAGGTAGTTGGTTCATATAACCTGTCCTACTGTGAGGGAGGAGTATGCAGGGAATTTTTAGACTATATACCCTGATTATGTTTTATTCAGTCATTTAAAAATACACATTTGTTGAGAGCCTACTGTGTGTCAGACACAGTTTAAGGTGATTGAATGAAACCACTATATATGCCCTCAGCTGTGAAAGTTGCCCTTTTCCGATTAGCATCAATATCTAAAGACTTCACATGAAAATGGTTAAGGTGATAAGTTTCATGTTATGTGTTCTTTACCACAATTAAAATTAAACTGTAAAAAAAAATTGAAAGATTTTTACCTTAGATGTGAAACAAGGAATGCATTTACATTAGTATCTGGATACGCTTTGGGTTGGTCAAAAAAAAATGTTAAGCATATTTACAAAGTCACTTTATTAGGTACGGGAAAATTATGGGAGCCATTGCATAATATCTCGGCTTAATAATAGCACTATAATGCAGAGCTTCGGCATTCCAGTAGCATATTAAGCCATCTCTAATGTTCGACCTACAGGTCTGTGCAACCTCTGGGGCATGGTGTCAGGTGGGGCTAAAAAGAAAACACACTTTATAAACATTGATTGCTTCTTGCTACATCCTGCTAATGTAATCTGTATTGCAGATTAGAATTAGCATAATATTATATGGGTAATGCCAGACAAAAATGGTCTGAGCCACAGTGCTGTTTTTGAATTTGGTTTTGTTCTTCAGGAAGTCGCTTTAAGAAGAGCATAGCGAGACTTTGTGTTTTCCTGCCAAGGTTGTAAGGGAGGACAACTTCTTTGCCCTTTCCTTGTTCAAAGAATAAATCATGAGTAATAGGCTACATCACTGCATTGTGTATGAATGCTCCTGGTCAAAGAACATTTAACAGAATTGTGTTAGGTCATGGGCTTGGTTTTGCTTCTGTTTTTTAGTTTCATTTGACCTTTCAGATCAAAACGGGGACTAACCGCAATGTGTGGGACAATTAGATTATGGTGCGCTATTTGTAAAGAACCTGAACTGTGGCCTTTCTAGAGATATCTGCTGGTACCCACCTGCACCTCAATACAACTCTTCTAAGTACCATTTTTTGCTGATTGCATGTTGGTCTCTCACATCTGTCATATTTTACTCTAAATCTCTTGTAGGCAGAGGCTGTGCCTGTTTAGTAGGATATATTTCATGCCTATTGAGTTGTTGGACTTCTAATAGCTCTTTCATTATTGTTTACTTACCTCATTTAACATTGCTTACTGAGGCTGGGTGCACGGTGGCTCACGCCTATAATCCCAGCACTTTAGGAGGCTGAGGCAGGCTGATCACTTGAGGTCAGGAGTTGAAGACCATCCTGGCCAACATGGTGAAACCCCATCTCGACTAAAAACACAAAAATTAGCCAGGCATATTGGCATACGCCTGTAATCCCAGCTACCCGGGAGACAAAGGTTGCAGTGAGCCGAGATTGCCCCCACTGCACTGCAGCCTGGGCAACAGAGCCCAACTCTGCCAAAAAACAAAATTGCTCACCAAGAACTATGGGGGTGTCCTGGAAGGAATTGCTGCTTACCAAGCAGCAATTTGATAAGGAATTCCTTTGGTAAGGAATTGCTTCTTACCAAAATTGCTTACCAAGAGAACGGGGTGTCCTGGAAGGAATTCCTGCTGGGTAGGTAGGCTAGATGCTTGGATTGCATCTGTAGCCTTCAGTTTGGTCTAAATGTCTGAACTCTAACCCTCTCAGATTCATCAGTCCCTACTACCCACACCCATACGTTCCACACTGATGTCAACTTGACCACTCTGGCCTGCATCTCCATCTCACTCTTCCTGGACCATCTCACACCCAGCCCTCTATCTTTTACTTCCACCCACAATCCAGAACTGAAAAACACGTTTCCTGACTAGGATATTAGTTCTAATGTTCACTCAAAATTGAAAGGGAACACTTGGCCAAAAGACTTAATTAAGCTCATAATTTTTCTGATGGTAGAACTAAGAGCTGAAGTTGTAGTTTTGACTTTTCCTATGGGAAGAAATAAGAATGTGGAGGCTGTCGTGCTACTGACCAATTCTGACTCTGACTCTGGGAAAACATTTTCCCCTATGAAATAGATTAGTGTTAACCACAAATACTCTTTACTGATCTCATTTTCACATTTTCCTGATTTCAGATATTTTTATCATTGCCATTGCACTTCTCCAGGTTAATTATAGAGAAAAGTGATGATTTTTTTAAGTGCTTAACTCAAGGATGGTTCAAAATTTTAACTTGCAAGTACTTGAGATTAAGGTATATGGATTGCATTCTAATGAGTGTGCAAGGGAACTTTATTTTGTAGAACCAATATTTTTATTTCTTTCCCAATTAGAATATCTTCATTCTTTCCTCTGAATAAGAAGATAATACTAGTTTATCATAAAAATTCAGGCAGCATAAGAACATATACAAGAAGGAGTGAAGATTATCTACAATCCTACATCCAACAACTTTTGAGAATTTTTTTTAATTGAGATACAGGTCACATACCTTAAAATTCACTGTTTTAAAGTGTGCAATTTGGGGGCTTTAGTGTATTCACAAGATTGTGTGACTATCACCGTTATCTAGTTCCAGAACTTTTTCATCACTCCAAAGAAACCCTCCCTACCTATTAGCAATTACTTCTCATCATCCCAACACCCTGGAAACCACTAATCTACTTTTTTTTTTTGAGATAGAGTCTTACTCTGTTGCCCAGGCTGCAGTGCAGTGGTGCGATCTCAGCTCACTGCAACCTCTGCCTCCTGGGTTCAAACAATTATCCTGCCTCAGCCTCCAGAGTAGCTGGGACTACAGGCACACACCATCATGCCCAGCTAATTATTTTTTCTTTTTTGTATTTTTAGTAGAGACAGGGTTTCACCATGTTGGCCAGGCTGGTCTCAAACTCCTGGCCTCAAGTGATCTGCCTGCCTCAGCCTCCCAAAGCGCTGGGATTACGGGCGTGAACCACCGCACCCAGCCTATTTTTCTGTCTCTATGGACTTTCCTATTCTGGACATTTCATAAAAATAAAGTAATACTGTATGTGGTCTTTTCTGTCTGGCCTCTTTCACTTAGCACAACGTTTTCAAGGCTCATCCATGTTGTAGAATATAACAGCCCATCATTCCTTTTTATGCCTGAACAACATTCCATTGTATGGATACACCACATTTTATTTATCCATTTGTCATTTGTTGAACATTTGAGTTGTTTTCACTTGGGGGCTATTATGAGTAATGTTGTCATTAACATTCACACACAAGATTTTGTGTGAACATATGTTTTCAAATCTCTTTGCCTAAGAATATTTTAATAGATAACATTTCCGACTTTTTTCTATACATATCTGTATTTACAGGTGAATATACTGTGATATGTTATCATTCCCAACTATTTGCTCCCCTTTCCTATAGGAAAATTAATGAAACCTTTGGTTGCCAAATGACTTGGAGTGCCTTCTGTGGGAAGAATATATATCCTTACCCTATTATCATGGCCAACATGTTGCTTGCCTTGGCCAATGGTCTGTGGTGGATGTCACATACACCACGACAGAGTGGAAGTTTAAAGAGCCATGTGTGTTTCTCCGAGCTCTCTTGCTCTTTCTCTCTGCCATGACTAGGAGACTGCTTCTTTAACTTGGGTCCCAGAATAAGCAGACACAAGGGGCTGAAATGCAGATTACTGTAGCCATTAACATACATATATAAAAGAGGAATACATTATTATTATAAAACACTGAGACTGGGGGGGGGGGTTCATGATTACTGTAGCAAAGCGAACTAATGCATAAATGAATTATTTATCACCTGATTTTTCTCCCTAACAATATATACTGTGGACATCTTTACAGATGTAAACATAAAATGGTGGTGTTGCAGAAACTGAATTCCAAATAGATTAGGTGGCTTGTTCCAGGTGATGGAATTAGTAAGAGAGGTAAAAGTCAATTTTACATTCTTATTCTGATTTGCAATCCAGTTTTCTAATTAAAGCAAAGGAAGGGGTAATCTTGGACATTTTGGTGAGATTACGGGAGGTTTATGAAGACCCTCATGCCACTGCGTGATTGTTGAGCTGAAAATTCCAAACTCACTCATGCTGTACTAATGAGTTAATACTAATTGGAAAACTGTAATAAGCTGAAATGTGTGTATTGTGCTTCCCACAGAAAAAGTATTTTAGAAGGAGTGGGGCACATTATAAGAGTTAATCCTTATTCTTTATCTCTGCAGCCATTGGGCCTGGGATCACTACTGACAATTAAGTAGCTCGCTACTTTCAATCCATTTTGCATGCCTTACTGAACTGCCACTCTGTCTTGTGTGATTTAACATAATTGCCTGCCTTTGTCCCGGAGGCTGGATGCTTAGCCTGCAAGGGCCACTGGTGGAAGCAAATCTTGGCCAGCATCTGCCCATGCTCCATCTGTTTTAAGGCAGTGTTTCTATCTCTTTTCCTATCTTACACTTATAATAACAGCTTTGTATAGCTAACTTTCAGAAAGAACGAATTTTGGTAAACCATCACTATTGTTAAAAAAAAAAAAAATAGCCAGCAGCTTACAAATCCCCATGGTTGCAGCCCTCACAGGCTGTCTTGATAACATTTAGAGGAGATAAAATGGCCACTGGTGGTCTTCAGAAGCCTAGACCCAGTAGACCAATACAGGAAGAGTTTTCCTTCCTTGTTTACATGGAGTAAAACTCCTTACAAATAACTGATTTCTGTGCAATAAAAATAATGGAGGTGAGAATAGTTAAGAAGTTTATTTTTTCAGTTTCTTCTTTTTCTCAGACCTACTAGCACTTATACACACAAATATATAGCATATTTGCAGAATGCTATAAGTTGTTCACCTTTTTCACCAGATCAATGTTATACTTCTGGCATAGGCCTTTAGAGATCCTCTTAGTAGTAGACTAACCCCTCAATTTACAAGTAAGGAAAATAATATCCTTGGAACTGAAAGAGCATTTCCTAGGTCATAAAGAGAGAGGCAGAGCTGAGACTAGAATCCCATCTCCTGACTCCCCAGCCAGTGCTCTTTCCATTCCAAGCCACTTCCTTCACTACCTTAGCAAGTGTGTATTCCCAAGAGGGAATTTGTAAGACCTGTTCAAAACAGGACCAAGGTGTCACCAATGAATCTTCTAGAAAGTTGAACCATCATGGAAAGTGACCTGTCAATGAGTATAAGCCCTGGAAAGGACTAGAAGCAAAGATTTCTACTAAGGTGAGGAATGGGAACAGACACGGGTTTTCATCTGGCAACAGAAGTGTGACCAAGTAAGCATCTCCAATCCTCACAATGTCCCCCCAGGAGGATGAGTCAGGATTTGTCAGAGACAGCATCCTCAAGAACAAAAGGACAAGAAACACTGAGGGGGTAGTTGTTAAGCCACTTCAGATGTATTAACCCCCTTAGCCCAGCAAGATCTGAGTTTGATCTATGACAGGCAGAAGCAACTTTGACCCTGCTGACTCCCATGAGATTAATCATTCTCCTCACCCAGCCAGGAACCTTCAGTACCCTGGGCTGAATGGAGAGCCACATTCTCTGGCCAGATTCAGGGCTTCACCAGGGTGTCCACATTTTGCTATGACCCAGGTGTCATCTGGAACTAGGAGGAAGGTCAGGGGAGGCAGGATCCTCACAAAAGGGTGTAGGGGGGAAACAAAACTCAGCAGATGACCCTGAAATACTGATGACTCTGATCCAAGCTCAAGCTTCCAAGAGGGAATTAGAAACGCCTTTCATGAGAGGCTCACACAAGACTTAGTCTATTTGTTTTTAAAACACTAGGTTATTCTTAGGTACACCATTTCATAAGGTCCCCAAGATAAGCCAGCTAAAAAGGTGAGACACACTGGGTCAGCAACAGGACTTGTGGAAAAAATTAGGTCATTCATTGTTCTAAGGCCTCAGAGAGCCAACAATCTAAATGGCTTTGCTTTTTGAGCTTTTAACAATTGCTGGGGAAATGGGGTGGGTGAAGAAAGCCCGCACTATGCAACAGTGTGGAAAACAGACATGGCGTGAATAATCTTAATAGAAAGATCTGTTTCCTGTAAGTAGGAAGAGTTGTAAATCAGTAGAATTTTTGGTAGAAACCTCTACATAGATTATTCTTGACACTTTAGATTTTTTTCCCTTTTCTCCTTTCTCTCAACTCCCTCAAATAGCCTGTGCTCACTGAAAAAACAAAACAAAAATTTAAATGCCAAATAAATCTTCACTCTGCCTATAAAACTCCACTGTGCAGGCATTCTGTCACTGCTTATTACTAAGTAATTTCTGTTTTCAAAATGTAATCTGTTTTCGCCTTCTCTCTTTCTTTCAAACTCCCCCCACCTTCTACACTCCCAATCTGTTGTTTCTCAAACTTACCTACTAGGCAGGTCAAGGAGAGTTTCACCTGCACATTTCTCTGGAACACAGAAAGTGAGGTTAAATGGCAAGATCAAGGATATAGAGCCAGCCAAGAGCAGAGCAAGAGCCTGGAGGCCCTACCACCCACGGCTAGGCTTGCCTCATTACTACACCGCCTCTTGAAAATCCTTGCTGAGATTTGAGTTCTTCCAGCTTTTATTGTCACCATTAAAAATATTAATGGCCCAACAATACAAAAGCCCAACTAGAGTTTCCTTGAAATGCCTTACCACGGTTGAGGCACACTGTGTATGAAGCATCATTAAACTGCACTGCCTGCCCATGGACCAAGAAAAGGGAAAGAGCAATAGATCCTCCTTGTAAAACTAAAAAGTCACTCTCATTAGCCTGAGCTTTTCACCCATATTACAATAATGGCTCTACTAATAAGAGGACCCCATCACAGTAGCACTCAGGTATCAGCATCTTCACCTACCAGAGGTAGACTACATCTGAGATGTCAAGGTATGTTTAAGTGCTGGATTTTTCTTTCAGGAGAGCCTTGGTGACTCACTCTTATTTCTTTCTCCATCCCCTTGCCTTGCATGTTTTGCAATTACAAATGTGCTTCCACATTTATGATGAGAGCTACCAAGGGCTTGATTCAGAAGTACCATTCTGCCCCCAGAATGCTGGGCTATGTGGGCTCCAAGTGTGACCCTGCCCTGGGGAGGCTGGAAGCCAAGGAGCACCTCCAGGAACCAATTGTAACAAGACATGGTCAGTTGTTGGTCCTTATGACCAAGACCATGTGCTGAGAGGATCAGAGCTGCTTCCCCAACACCAGTAGTCAAAGTAAAAGAGGATGTGTTCTCTGGCCTCCCCAGGCTTGCAGTTAAAGGTATCTATTGGTATAGGGACATTAAGCCAGATTTAGAGCACATGTCTTCCAAATCAACATTTGAGATGTTCCTTATGAGAAGCTTAGGGCTATACTATTAAATTCAAATTTTAATCACTCATCCTGAGGTGTTTGATACTTTGATATCAAAAAACCTTCAAAGGTTGATCCCAGATGGCATCTGCCTGAATCTTATCTGACAACGGTATGCAAAGAAAGGACACCTGTATCCTAATCCCATTTCCAGCCTTAACTGGCCATACGATAAAGCCATAGGACCTATCTCAGCCTTCTCAGTTTCCTTATCAGAGCAAAGGTGATACTTCCTATCTTACCTGCAAGTATTTCAACAATGACATTAGGTAATACAAGCAAAGACACATGGGAAAATGTAAAGCCCTATGGTCACGGGGGAGACGATTTTTTTTTCTTTTTTTGCTTGTGCTATTATCCAGAAAACTTGAGGACTCTGGTTAGTCAGAGCCCATGTCAGAAGATTTTAATCATCCCCAGTGTCCATTTATAAGAATTCCCTGAAGTCTTGGTGCATGTTATGGTTTGAATGTGCTTTGTCCCTGCTGAAACCCTTGGTGAAGTTTGAGCCCCAATGTGGCAGTATTGTGAGGTGGAGCCTAGAGGGAGCCATGGGTCATGAGGGTGGATCCCTTATGAATAGATTAATGCCCTTCCACAGGGATGAATGAGCTCTCATTCTTGTGTGAATGGATTAGTTACAGGCTGTTAAAAAAGAGTCTGGTTTCGTCAGTTTCTCTCTCTTGCTTCCTCTCTTGCCATGTGATCTCTTTGCACAAGCCTGCTCCCCATCAAAGCAGCATGAGGACCTCACCAGATGCAGCTGCCCCACCTTGGAGTTTTTGGCCACCAGAATCGTGAGCCAAATAAACCTTTTTTTTTTTTTAAACAATTACTCAGTCACAGCTAACACACAAATGGACTAAGACAGTGTATTCTCTTTCTAATATTGAAAATCTATTTGTATACCTCTTCATAGGGTATGTGTATGTGTTCTTTTCTTTTCTTTTTTTTTTTTTTTTAGACAGAGTCTTACTCTGTCATCCAGGCTGGGGTGCAATGGCATAATCTTGGCGCACTGTAGCCTCCGCTGCCCAGGTTCCAGCAATTCTCCTGCCTCAGCCTTCCAAATAGCTGAGATTATAGGTGTCCACCACAATGCCCAGCTAATTTTTGTATTTTTAGTAAAGACAGAGCTTTGCCATGTTGACCAGGGTGATCTTGAATTCCTGACCTCAGGTGATCCACCTGCCTCGGCCTCCCAAAGTGCTGGGATTACAGGCGTGAGCCACTGTGCCCAGCCAAGTTTTTCTTTTATCAACCAAAAACCTCTGAGGGATTCAGCAAGTAACTTGCAGTAGGATAAAATAAAGAGAAAGAGCTAGAGAAAGAAAGGTGGATTAAAGAGACTTAAAGTCATGTTGATATATACTCTGTACCCCCAGATATAAGGCCATGAGTAGGAAACTTTATGAGAAAAATCTGTGGTATTCTTCCCCAAAACCCATAACCCTAGTCTAATCATAAGAGAGCATCAGACAAATCCAAATTGAGGGACCCTCTATGAAATATCTGACCAGTAGTCTTCAAAATTGTCAAGGTCATGGAAAACAAGACTGAATAATGCACAAATCAGAGGAGTCCAAGGCATCATGATGACTGTTAATAAATGTATTGTGTTATTTGCAATTGGACCCTGGAACAGAAAAAAATGGCATCAAGGGAAAAACTAGTGAAATCTGAATAAAGCCTATAGGTTAGTTAATAGGAATATACCAATGGCGGGGCGTGGTGGAGCGTGCCTATAGTCCCAGCTTCTCGGGAGGCTGAGGTGGGAGGATCACTGGAGCCCAGGAGTTCTGGGCTGCAGTGCGCTATGCTGATCAGGTGTCCACACTAAGTTTGGCATCAGTATGGTGACCTCCTGGGAGTGGGGGACCACCAGGTTGTCTAAGGAGTGGTGAACTGGCCCAGGTAGGAAACGGAGCAGGTCAAAACTCCTGTGCTGATCAGTAGTGGGATCACGCCTTAGAATAGCCACTGCACTCCAGCCTGGGCAACATAGCAAGACCCCATCTCTTAAAAAAATAAATAAATAAAAATAAATAAAGCAATATACCAATGATTACCTCAGTTTTGACAAGTATGAAGTAATTATGTAAGATGCTAATATAAGGGGAACTGGGTGAAAAGTACACAGGAACTCTCTGTACTATGTCTGCAATGTTTCTATAAATCTACAATTATTCCAAAATAAACAGTTTATTTTGAAAAGAGGCAAAGAGAGACTTAATAAACATATCAACCAGTCCTACTGTAGGACTTTACTTGAGTCATAATCAAGCTATTTTAAAAATTTGTTTATGAGACAACTGAAAATTTAAATCCGGTATATTTGATTACATTAAGCAATTAATCATTTTAATTACTTTAAGCATATTTGTGACATTGTGGTTATATTTTTAAAAAGAAGTCTTTAGTTTTTAGAAATGCAAACTAAAATATAGATTAAATGATATGATATCTTGAATTTGCTTCAAAAATAATATAGGAGGGAGAAATTAGCAGGGATATAGGTTGACAAAGTATCAGTAAATAATTACTGAAAATGAGTGATGGCATGAGAGTTTGTTTTATTTCATTTTGCTTTTGAGACAGTCTCACTCTCTCGCCCAGGCTGGAGTGCAGTGGTACAACCTCAGCTCACTGCAACCTCCGCCTACTGGGTTCAAGCGATTCTCATGCCTCAGCCTCCTGAGTAAGCTTGGATTACAGGCATGCACCACCATGCCAGGCTAATATTTGTATTTTTAGTAGAGACAGGGTTTCACCATTTCGGCCAGGCTGATCTTGAACTCCTGATCTCAGGTGATCCACCTGCCTGAGCCCCCCAAAGTGCTGGGATTATAGGCATGAGCCACTGTACCTGGGGAGAGTTTATTTTTATTTTGTCTTCTTTTATATATGTTCGAAGTTTTCCAGAATTAAAAAAACTGATTTTAAGAGTCCAAAGAAGAAAACCCATAATCCCCTGACATTTTGATCACGTAGAGTTATCTTTGCTGCTGTATTTGCCACCTCAGCAACTCCCCAGTTACGTCATTCAGCCTGCCATTCTTACTAAACCCACAGACAAGCTCTGGAGCCAAAGTCCTTTCGAGATCTGTCCACTCACATGAGCCTCTGAAACTTATCAAGAGTATTAGAACATCGTAATTCAACTGGAAAACTAACCCCAGGAAGCAAAAGGGGTTTTCACCTACTCTGCTGGCTACAGGGGTCACCTAGGCCCAATAGCAAGGAAATGAGGGTGTCTGTCCAAGCCTCATGGCAGCCTCATCCTTCAGCCAACTCTAGGAGCAGAAAGGTCCCTCTTCTCCCTCTTGGAGATGGCTTAGACACTTTAGTTCCTTTCAACCTCAAAGCAAATTGGATCTGAATGTAGGCGAACAAGGAAAGAACAGAGACAAGTCAAGGCTTAATTTTAATGCAGACCTTTTTTTCCCCCAATGCAGAAGTCTTATTAAAGAAACAGCAGGATGCTGACAGGATACTATTTGTAAGTAGAAATAACACTTATTATAACAAGTCAGAACAGCAGGCAGATAGATTTGTTTGTTTGTTAATTATATCTGGTTTTATTTTCTAATGAGTGCCTTAAGAAAGGGGGGAATCATTCTGACAGCTGTTTTAAACCAACTTTTAAATCCTCTTAGTGAAATGATACAGAGCTTTCGTGTTCTATGAAGTAACAGGAGGTTTCTCCCACCCATCATTTTGTCCATCAGATCCATGAAGCTTAATGACTTATAATCCCATGAATGGAATCTAAATTCCTGCTTTAATTGAGGCCTGTATCAAGAGATACAGAAAGTTTTTTGCTTACCAGTGGGGAAGGTACTGATAGAGACATGCGTAGAATGCATATGTAATTTGCCCACATTTATAGAATGTACTCTACAGCTCTTTTCTAACATCATAGTCTCAGAAAGACAAAACATATTTCTCTTTAGAGGAAAGTGTTAACTTTATCCAGACTAACTTCAACTAAATGCCTACACAGCCGTGAATCAGAAAAGATATACAACGTTTAAAACAAGGACTGAGATAAGAAAGGAAAAACAAACCTGTTTGGGGAACAGGGTTGGGAATGAATTAACTGGCAATAGTGATTTTAAATTGCCCTAGAGGTAAATTAAGCCTCCTACTTTTTTTGTAGGAAATGAGTAATTACTAGAAGGAGGCAGCGTAGTCCACATCTTGGCATTTTTATCCAGAATTAAATCTGCACATTATACATTCACACTCTATGTTTAAAAAAATGAGGCACTTTACAGTGAAACTATAAACACCTGCAAAGCCAAACAAGGATTTTTGAGAGATCACATCCATGCAGACAGAATGGTCTGAATTATTTAGACCACAGCAACAATAGGTGTGACAGATGAAATAGAATCAGTAAGAGAAAAAGCAGAGTTTGTTGACTAGATAAACCCTGAGGGATTGCCCTCCTTTTTCCCTAGGCAGGTCCCTTCTCTCAGATCACCTTCAAAACTGCTTACAACAATGCCTCCTGCTGGAAGCCCTCCTTGGTAACTGACATGATCCTTTCACTCAGCTCCTTGTGGCCACATCAAGTGTGTCTGTGTTTTGCATTTGGTCCTTAGCAGCTTTTTTTATAACATTGCTGAAGTCTGTCTATGCCTTTGTTTGTATCTTTATTTCATCTACCCTCTACTGTGGCTTTCATTTGCTGGGTGTGTCCCCAGGGTGCTCACTGTCGGAAGAAAGAACTCTCAGGAATGTTGCCTGTTGACAGTGTGAAACCAATATTGTGTCGATGGCTTGGGCTTTGAGTCCATTCTAAAAGTTTAGGGAGAAGGAGAAGGACTGTAAATGACTTTATAAGATTCTGTTCAAGCCTCTCTGAGGTTGTTTCTTCATTTGCTGTGGGGGACTCTGTGAATTTCTTTCCATTTTTCCCCGTTTTTGGTTATAAAACTCGCTATTCTTATTTTCACTGAATCAAGGGTTTCTTGGGGCTTCTTTGTGTTTTATTAATAAGCTCAAAATCCAGCCTGTAGGCTAGATGTGAGGCCGGGCCAGCACAGACAGCAATCTCACAGCAGCAGCATTGCCTTCTCAAAGGGACAGTCTCTGCCACATTCTTAAGTTAATGCAGTGTCTGCAGCTTTGGGGACTCTGGCACAATAAAGGGGTCTAAATTCCTTCAGCCTCTGGGGAGAAGGAAGGAAATAGAATTCTTTATCAAATTCTCAAGTACACGGAATTCTGGAACACAACAGACATGGTTAATTCAAGATGGGGATGAATTAAGGTGGTGCAGGAGATTGAGAAACTGATTTCCCAGGGATTAAAGTCATGAATTTTTTTTATTTGAGAAATTCTCAAAATGGAATTTTTTTACTCTGTCTTTAATAGTATTCAACCTATTCAAGAGCCTGTCCCTAGGCTGTTTTACCAGAGACATTTAGGCTTGCCCTTAGGAATTAGTATATGTCGGGTTTGGGAAAAGAGGAGAAACTCAGGGTGAAAAAATACATCCATTTTGCTACTGAGAACCAAGGAGAGGAATCCAATCTGCAATGTGTCCCTAATTAGCTTTCTTTCCACCAGCACCTCGCAAAACCTCTCCCCAGTGTCTTCAAGAAAACCAGTCAGGCTGACAATGAGGAGAAGCTGCATGCAAACACGTTCAGGTGTGGGTTTAGGAAATCAGGCCGAGGGGTCGAAACAGCTAAAGAAATGTACTAAGGATAGAATGTCCGGTTCACAGCACTGGGTGTACCCTCGCTGCCTCTCCGTGATGACTCCAGGTGATGAGAAAAGTCTGAGACAGAAGAGAGCGGTGGGCCAGAGGTCCAGCAACCAGGTTTTCAGCTACATCTCTAGGACTCATCAGCTGTGGGATGGCGGCGATTTGCTATGCCTTCCTGGACCTCAGTTCCCTCACCTGTAACTAAGCAGGGCCAGCGTCATGGATGTGCAAACTGTGCTCAGAAGATCCCATGGTTAGAAGAGCACCACACTTGGTTTAATTATGTGCTGTCGCCATCTTGAATTCTTTATAATGACGGCACCACATTTTCATTTTGCACCGAGCATCAAATTACGTAGCTAGGGTATTATGCAGAGGGGAGTTTTAAGTGGTTGTGATTATACCAAAGATTCATTTATTTGGTTTTTTAAGCTGCCTATAAAATTATCCTATGAAATCAGGATTATATGAGGATGGAAACCTTTAGGAAGAGAACAAGCCTTAAAGTAAACACACTTTATTTGCAAATGGTGTGGTGTTAGTGTTGATTAATTGACTACTCCAGTTAATTGATAAGGTTAGCATAACTTCTTTCTATAGATTGTCATTGTAATAAGATATTCAGTTGCGTACTAAACACTGATATTTATAATGAAGGTATTTTAATACCTTTACTCTTTCAGTGCCAAGGGCTACTCATTCTAAACGACAGTATAATTCTCATTGAACAACACAGCATAAACAAAATTTGTGTCTGCTTGAGTTTCTGGTTATCTTAATTATGTCAGGATCATGGTAATATATATAATGAAAAGCAGACATTTATTAAAGATTGAATATGAATAGGAAATCTTTCCTAGACTCTGGGATTTCAGAGTTAGGGTTAGTTAGTTAGGATCAAGGTCAGGATTAGAGTTAGGGGTTAGGATTAGAGTAAGGGATTGAAGTTAGAGTTAAGGTTCAGTACCTCATCTGGAGACATATTAAACATAAAACCTAGGCAGGCTATTCATGTATATGAATAAAATATACAGCATACACACACATACACATAAATAGCTAAAGAAAGAAATCTTCATTAAGGGCCAATGAGCCTCAGAGTCAAAGAATGTTCCCTGGGGCGAAGGGAATCTTAACCAGAAAACCAGTCTGCTATGATCTGAATGTTTGTGTCCCCCTAAAATTCATATGTTAAGATGTAATCACCAATGTGATAGTATTTGGAGGTGGGGCCTTTTCATGGTAATTAGATCATGAGGGCAGAGCCTTTATGAATGGGAGTAGTCCCCTTAGAAATGAGGTCTGAGAGAGCTTCCACCCCCCTTTCACCATGGGACACACGGCAAAAAAAAGCACCATCTATAAACCAAAGTTTAGCCCTCACCAGACTCTGCCGGCACCAAGGAAGACCTTGGACTTCCCAGCCTCCAGAACTGTTAGAGGTAAGTTTCTATTGTTTATAAGCCACTCCGTCTATGGTATTTTTGTTATAGCAGCACCAATAGACTAAGACACAGTCCAAACTGTCGCAGTCTCCTTGGTAGAAATGGAGTGAGCCCATCATATCACCTGCTGTTGGTTCCAGCTCAAGTTTGGGACTCAGCATTGAGTTTATGACTATGTAGTGAGAACCCATTTCACAGAAGGCTCAGGCTAGTTTAATGGAGATACAGAGGTGAACAAGCTGAGGTTCTGGCCTTCACACAGCTCCAATCCAAGGAAGGGAAGAACACATAAAGTATAACTGAAGCCTCACCAGTGAGCCACCAGCCCTGCTTCTGACAGCTGAGTGACAGGAGGACTCTCAGAGAATGCTCTTTGAGTTATTGATTAAGGCCACTAAGAAATGAAAAAATATCAATCAGGAAAATCAAAAGAAGCGGTCTTTCATTGGCAGGAGTGCATCAGAGAATTGCGAGGTGAGAGCGTGGCTTAGGGTGGAGGCTCTGGTTTTTCCTCATTTGCAGGCTGCCTGGCCAAGATCTTTTCAGTCCTGTTCGCTCAGGGTGACATTCTCAAAGATAATGGTAGGGTACTTTTTCTAAAACTAAAGAAATAAGATAGTATAATTTCACCTTGCTTTAAGCAACCCTGATCTTTAAAATCCAAGCAAACAGATAAATCACTAAAGAATTCTTGACTTTATAAAATGTCTCACCACAAGATGGCCTTAAAAGTAAACTCCCAGAGTAGTATATTTTAGGTGGAATTTGACTTACAAAAAAAGTGATTTATATGCAACATTGAAGCAGCACATCTACTATGTAAAGTCAGATATCCTTGTAGTTGATCCAAAGTCATAAATAAAATAAGCAGTCATCCTTCACCAGCATTATTCAATTGAGAAATCTGAAAAAGCAATCTAAACAACAATCTTCCTGTCAGTGGCTATATTATCAGACTGCAGCTTTCCAGTTTCCTGTATGTTGACAGGAAGCTGATCTCTTGAAGGAGAAACAATAAGACAATATATACCCATGGGATCATTTCTTCAGCCCCATTAAATGTGAATCAGGGCCAGTATGTCTGCATATGGCTATTTCAACTGCAGTAAAGAGTGAAGTAACAGATTGGTATGATTTCCAGGAAAGTTCTAGAATGAAGTATTCATATGTCGATGATGATTTGTGAACACTTAGAAATTAAGAAGTGATGGCCAGATGAGGTGGCTCACACCTGTAATCCTAGCACTTCGGGAGGCTGAGGCAGGCAGATCACTTGAGGTCAGGAGTTCGAGACCAGCCTGGCCAAAATAGTGAAACCTTGTCTCTACTAAAAACATAAAAAATTAGCCGGGCATTGTGGGAGGGGGGGCATCTGTAATCCCAGCTACTCAGGAGACTGAAGCAGCAGAATCACTTGAACCCGGGAGGTGGAGGTTGCAGTGAGCTGAGATCCTGCCACTGCATTCCAGCCTGGGCAACAGAGTGAGGCTCTGTCTCAAAAAAAAAAAAAGGAAAGAAAGAAAAAGAAATTAAGAAGTAATTATTCAGAGTCAGCCTAGGTTCACTAAGAAAATGATATCCTGTTTTTAAAAAGTTACTATACCAATAAAGCTGAGAAATTCCATATATGAAACATACTCAGTTTTAGTGACGTATTTCATTAAGTCATGAAATCATCATCGACCAGGTGAAAAATAAACATGGGCTCAGTGAAAATGCCGTTATACAGATTTGTATTTTCTTCAGCAGCCAAATTAATGGCTGATAAATAGACCCATGTGAACCTGCAGGGAGGTTCCTAATATGTATCACGGACGGGGCTTAGCATTTTATCAGTGCCTGGGATAAAGGCTTGAAAAGCCCTGTTATCAAGATCACAGAGTATATTGGAAGCTGGAAGGCTAACGTTAGACAGCAGAATCTGGATTAGGAAAGTTTTCAGTAAGACAGAAGAATCAAAACAAACAAATATAGTTTAAAAAGGATAAGTGTAAAATTTTACATTAAGAATTTTATGGTTGGTCACAGTGCCACACGCCTGTAAATCAGCACTTTGGGAGGCCAAGGCAGGCAGATCACTTGAGGCCAAGAGTTCGAGACAAGCCTGATCAACATGGCAAAACCCCATCTCTACTAAAAATACAAAAATTAGCCAGACGTAGTGGCACAAGCATGTAGTCCCAGCCACTCAAGAAGCAGGAGAATTGCTTGAACCTGGGAGGTGAAGGTTGCAGTGAGCCAAGACTGCACCAATGCACTCCAGCCTGGGCAACAGTGTAAGACTCCGTTCTCAAAAGAAAAAAAAAGAAAGAATTTTATATAAAGACAAAATCTGGGCTGTGCGCAGTGGCTCATGCCTATAATCCCAGCACTTTGGGAGGCCAAGGTGGGCAGATCACCTGAGGTTGGGAGTTCGAGACCAGCCTGACCAACATGGAGAAACCCCATCTCTACTAAAAATACAAAATTAGCCGGACATGGTGGCACATGCCTGTAATCCCAGCATACTCAGGAGGCTGATGCAAAAGAATCACTTGTACCTGAGAGGCGGAGGCTGCAGTGAGCCAAGGTCGTGCCATTGCACTCCAGCCTGGGCAACAAGAGCAAAACTCCATCTCAAAAAAAAAAAAAAAAAGACAAAATCTGGCTTGATGGAAGGTCATCTGACAGAGAACTAGGTGTTTTGGTCAGCCACAGGCTTGATATGGGCCATTAATGAAATATGAATGTTAAAAACAATAACATAAAGCTAATAGACTCTTGGCAGTTAATATTTATTTTCTCCCAGTTTCTCAAGGATTCTTTATACTTTTCTGGATTTTTCAAATTTTCTACAATGAAAATATGTTATTTTTAAGAACAGAAAAACTACTCTTAGAATTTGAAAATATTTTAATAACTGTCCTATTTTAATAACTGTCCTATGGATGTTGGAGCGGGCTATTTTGTATAGTTGTAGAGGCTGGAACTAGGGAAAATGGCTTGCAGTTATAGGAGACAACTTTAGCCTAAGTATCAGCTCACCAGAGGGTGAGTTCCCATCCCTGGAAGTGTTCACATAAAGGCTGGATAACTACAGAAGTAGCACAGCATAGCACAGCATAACATAGCACAGCACAGCACTGTACCACACCACACCGCACCACACCGCACGGCATAGCAGTGAAAATCTCTGGCTCTGCCAAACTGTCTGGGCTTGCACCTTGGCTATGCTACTTACTTAGATAAAGCATGTCCTTAGATGAGGCATTCCACTATTTCTTTAGTTATAAAAAGGACATGATAGTAACTGTATTTGTCCATATGGTCACTAAGGATTAAATGGATTCATCTGTATAAATATTCTTAAGACAATAACTGGCCTATGCTCAATAAACACTAACTGTTATCATCTGTCAGAAGTGGTACATAAAGAATCTCTGCCTTGCTTGAGAAATTAGACTAAATGATTACCAAAGGTTCCCTCCAATTTCATAGTCTTACTGTTCTAAGTCAGGGAGCACCCTTTCTCAGGAGGTACTCTCTTATTACCTAAGCCTGTACTCCTGAATAGAACCCTGATAATAACAAAATTATTGCAGGAAAGCAAAATATATTACAAAGGAAGTGTCTAAAGCCTACTCAGCATCTCACACATTTCATTACCCATAATAGGAAGCAGGCCCAGTGGTGGCATTGGATGTATAAACCAAATCCACGATTTGAAGTCCCGATGCCTGGACAAAGAGTAGGGCATGGAAGAAGAAGAAAAAGAAGAAGAAAGAAGAAAGAAGAAGAAGAAGAGGAGGAGAAGGAAGGGGAAGGAGGAGGGGAGGGGGAAGGGGAGGAAAGCAGGAGCCAACGGAATGACAGAAAACAAATGTCTGTATTTATTTATATATGTATTTGTTCATTCATTTAACAAGTACATTTACTGATCACCTACTATGCACTAAGCACTGTGCTGGTTCTAAGCCCAGGAAACCAGGCACAGTTCCTGTCCTGATGGAGTCTAAATTCAATGAAAAATATATTTCAACCAAAAAATGACACCAAGAAACATAAAATGACAGCTGTGATCAGCACATAAAGGAGGAGTGCCCAGGGCCATGTGGTAGAGATTTGTCCTGGTCAGAGAGGTCAGATTAGACAACACTGAGGAAGCCTTAACTGAGCTGAGATTTGAAGAAAGGGTGGAAGTTACAGAAGTAAGTACATTCTGGACAAAGAAGAATTGGTGAGAGGAAGCATAGCAGGAAAAAAAGAACAGAAAGAAGGCCATAGTGGCTGGAGTAAAGAAAGCCAAGCAGAGCATGGTTTGAGATAAAGCCGGCCAGGTACAGGGGGTCATGTTAAGTAATATTGCATCCTAAAATAATGGGAAGGCATGTAAACATTTTAAACACCTCAGGGAAGGCATGAAAATCAGATTAAGAACTCACTCAGTATACACTGTGGGAGGTGGAGGTCAAAATGGTGGCAGATAGACCAATAAAGAAGCTTTTAAGATTATCCAGGAAAAGGTGAAGGTAGCTTAGACTAGGATAGTGGGAGTGGAAGCAGGGGAAAAAGTAGATTCGAAGAGGTTTAGGAGGCAAAATTCAATGTGAGGGGTAAGGCAGAGGGAAAGGTCATGGTAACTCCAAATTCTGGCCTGCTTAACAATGCTGGTGATGCCCTTCGGTGAGATACAGAACAGCAAGAGACTGGGGAAGGATCAAGAGTTTGGTTTTGGCTGTGTTGGGTTTTAGAAGCATGCAAAACTTCCAAATGAAAGTCTTAGGAGAGAAATTGGATACATGGATCTAAAGCTCAGAGAAGAGACCTGGGCTGGAGAAACATTTTTGCCATGAATGATGTATAGAATAAAAGAAGACAGCCAAGTGCAGTGGCTCATGCCTATAATCCCAGCACTTTGGGAGGCCAAGTTCTAGAACAGCGTGGCCAACATGGTGAAACCCCATCTCTACTAAAAATACAAAAATTAGCTGGGCAAGCTGCCGTACACCTGTAATCCCAGCTAATCAGGAGGACGAAGCAGGAGAATCGCTTGAACCCAGGAGGCGGAGGTTGCAGTGAACCTGCACTCCCGCCTGGGTGACAGAGCCAGACTCCATATCAAAATACAAACAAAAGAGAAGACAAGACTATCTAGGACTGGGCCTTGAGTATTTTAATATTTATTGACCTGGGAAGAGTAGGATAAAACTGCAAAATAGATAGAAAGTGAGCAGTCAGAGAAGATGAAGGAAACCAGGAGAGTCTTATGTCACTGAAGACAGAAAAAGACAGCGTTCCGAGGAGAAGGGACAGTCAATAGTGTAGAGCACGCCAAGAAGTGAAGGAAGGTGAATGACCCTGGCATAAGCTGTTTTTCGAGCTGATGAGATAGGAGCCGGCCTAGTAGTGACCTAAGGAGTGAGCAGGAAGTAAAAAGAGTCAACAAGTATAGATGTTCTCTCTAGAAGTCTCTGTAAAGGGGAGAAGAGAATGTGAAAGCTTGAGGCAAGGTAGGGTTGGGATAGAGCTGTCTCCACAACTCCGCCCCAAACCCAGTGGGAGTGTTGTGTATACTTTAAATCTGGCAAATGGAATCCAGTTGAGAAGGAGAGATTAAATATGAAAACATAATGAGAGAGTGTGAGTGCAGTAGATGGGCAAGGAACTGAAAATAATAGATGACAAGGAGGACTAGCCTTTTGGCCAGGGACATGAGAATTGCCTGGCCACAGCATGGTCACAAACGGCGAGAACTCTGTTGATATTATGCAAATACTGATGGAGAGTGAAGCAGTTGGGGTCAAAGGCTCCATGGTGCTCCCTGGCTTTAGGGTTCTCAACGAAGTATTTGCGAGAAGTTAAGGTACCACTAAAGAAATCCTAGCTTGGATATCTCAGAGATAAGGTCTCTGCTCAATATAGAAATTGCAGCAGTCCCATGTGAGTTATTATAGAACTCTTCTGAGTTGAAACCTAGACCAACCACTCTCTGAGGAAATGATATGAACTATGTTTCCTTATTCAAGACACAAAATTACTTCCCTGAACCATTCTATTTTGCAAATGAGGAAACTGAGCTGTATCTCTAGCTGGGAATCATCTCAACCAGCATGGAAGACTTTGGAGTTAGTTTCGGTCCAAGTTTCCGGTGTCTTCAGAAAGATAGAATGCCCACATGGCATAAAGCCATTAACTGAGACACAGTGTCCTCAGACACCAACAATCTCTTGTGAAGTCACAGCAAGGAAGAAAATCTACTTTGTTTGAGCATTTTCTGGGTGCCAGGTTCTCTGTGGATTGCTTTTGCAGACATTATCTCACTTAATCCTCAAAATACTGTATGGCAACTAGATTTAAGCCTCTACCCAGAGTGAGAGAAATCTGCTTTGCTGGGAACTCCAGGCACTGAATTTACCTCTCCACTGGCCTTCACATATGGCCCAGCGCTAGCCGGGGCTGCCAGACTCATGATGACATAGGAAGTGAGTGTATGATAGGACACTTCCCTGAGCTTTTCCACACTTTCCCAGCCAACCCCATGGCTGGCAAGGGCTTACATTTTTATCTTCTCAATTTTTCATCTTTCCAAGTTGTGTTCCAGACAAATATTTGTGGCCATTGCCCAATAATACCAAAATATACAAATGTCATCTGATAATTTTAAAAACGGGATGGGGAGGGTTTACGCAGCACTTAATACAGATCTAATACATTATTCTTTTTTAAGCTGACAACACTCACTCCCAATCCCCACACTCAAAACATTTCCCATCTCTCAGTTGACAGGGCCAGAACAAGCCACTGAGCAGGGCTTCAAGGAGGAGATGGATTTTTCCAAGGAAGAGAAGTTAAATTATCCCTCTCTCCATGTCTCAACTGTATATTCAGTCTGCCCTGCCATTAGGGACCCTTAGGATAAACAATTTTCTTGTCCCTAATTTCAATACCTCCTATGAGAATAAATCATTATTCAGCTTTTATGTCCTGAATTTATATAAATTTTTTTGGCATTTTTTTCAGCTTTAGAATCAGTGATATGAAAAGCATTATTTAGAATCAGTGATATAGGGCCAGGCACAGTGGCACACGCCTGTAATCCTCCACTTTCGGAGGCCGAGACAGGTGGATCACAAGGTCAAGAGTTCAAGACCAGCCTGGCCAAGATGGTGAAACCCCGTCTCTACTAAAAATACAAAAATTAGCCAAGTGTGGTGGGAGGCACCTGTCATCTCAGCTACTTGGGAGGCTGAGGCAGAGAACTGCTTGAACCTGGGAGGCAGAGGTTGCAGTGAGCCGAGGTCACGCCACTGCACTCCAGCCTGGGCGACCGAACGAGACCGCATCTCAAAAAACAAAAAATAAAAAAGTAAAGCATCAGCAGAAGGCTAAAAATTAACCACCAAACTTATAAAAGTAGTCCCTAAATAACTTGTTCTTAAGCATTAGCAGCTACAACCCCAAAGGATCTATTCCTTCACATGGCAAATCAACACTGATGTGAACACAACCCCAGAGTGTCCTGAGGATTGCTGAAGTGGGTCAGAGACTCAGAAGCCTGCTCCACTCCCATCAGAAGCAATTCCTACTTCCTTCCCTCTCCCACCTCCGTGTTTCCCAGCTTGTCCTCTCTCCGCTCCCACACCTCCTCCATCCATGTAAAAGTCGGGCAGCCTTTCCTCCCACGAGTTTACACTAGCCGGTCCCCAATTAACCTCAGTGATTAAGCAGTCATCAAAAATTGACTGAATACCAGCTACACGTGAGACTAGCTAAAACCGCCTTTCATTACCTATCATCTGCCTAGCTCATTAAAAATGCGGAACACAGTACTTTGAAAACACAAACTGTAGAAATGCTGAATAATAATGGTAACTAACCACAACCCCCTTCAGTCTGGATAGAAAGCAGATTTTACTGAGATGGATCAAATTACCTAAGTAGTACATTCTGTCTACTGAGTAAAGGGAGTCAGCACCCATACATGTATGCTATATACTTTATGCAGCTGTTAAGTCACACCTGGCATTCAAAGCCTGTTTCGCAAACAGAAAGGCCTTGAAAGCTTTTCCTCTTTAATATACACCCAACATTGTCTTATTCACTGGAATAATTTGAAGTTGTGGGCTCTTTTCCCAATGAGATTAAGTAGGAAAAAAAATGTGAACTTATCATATGTTCAGTTTATTCATTCATTTCTTCATTGAGCATGTGCTCCTGCCTGCTATGCCTAAGGCATTATGCCAGGCACTGGGATACCAGGGCAAATAAGACAGAGCCAGGCCCATGAGTTGCTCACAGTTTAACAGAAACCCACACCAATTATAGCAATAAAGTGTTACAGGTACCATGACAGAAATCTGAAGTCATTACAGAAAGGGCTCCAAAAGCCAGAGCTCGGTTCAACCTGCACAGAAGAGATGAGAAACAGTGACTTGACCAAAAATGCGTAGCCTTTCAGATACATGTCCAAGCATCAGTTTTCTATACAGTCTGTCATTAAAGGAGTAATGTCTCCAGATACAAAAGAATTTATTTCTGGCAGTAATAACAGGCATGCTTAGTGGCTATGATATTGGCTCAATCAATATGTGTGAGATGTTTTTAACTGAGGTTGATGATTTATATTTTCTTCTGCAGAAAAGTTCACAATTACTGTCAAACATTTCTAGTTCTCAGCTAGCTGATCTACAAATAAAATAAAGCAGTGGCTCAACTCATTCTGCAACAATTTTCTAGCCCAGTGCCTACCAAAGTTGCACATCCTAGAGCTGTGACTTCACTATTTAAGACATAGCTGGTGAAATCTGAATAGGGTCTGATATGGTTTGGATTTATGTCCTCACCCAAATCTCATGTCTGATTGTAATCCCCAGTGTTGCAGGAGGGGCCTGGTGGGAGGTAATTGGATCGTGGAGGCCAACTTCCCCCTTGCTGTTCTCGTGATAGTGAATGAGTGCTCATGAGATCTGGTTGTTTAAAAGTATGTAGCATGTCCCCCTTTGCTCTCTTCCCCTTTCTCCAGCCATGTAATATATGCTTGCTTCCCCTTCACCTTCTGCCATGATTGAAAGTTTCTCGAGGCCTCCACAATCATGCTTCCTGCACAGCCTGCAGAACTGTGAGTCAATTAAGCTTCTTTACCCAGTCTCAGGTAGTTCTTTATAGAAATGCAAGAATGGACTAATATAGAAAATTGGTACCAAGAGTGGGATATTGCTATAAAGATACCTGAAAATGTGGAAGTGACTTTGGAATTGGGTAATGGGCAGAGGTTGGAACAGTTTGGAGGGCTTAGATGAAGACAGGAAGATGAAGGAAAGCTGAAACTTCCTAGAGACTTGTTGAATTGTTGTGACCAAATTGCTGATAGTGATATGAACAATAAAGTCCAGGCTGAGGTAGTCTGAGATGGAGATGAGGAACTTATTGGGAACTGGAGCAAAGGTCACTTTTGTTAAGCATTAGCAAAGAGGTTGGTGGAATTTACATTTAAAAGAGAAGCAGAGTGTAAACATTTGGAAAATTTGCAGCCCAGCCATGTGGTAGAAAAGAAAAACACATTTTTCTGGGTAGGAATTCAAGTCAGCTGCAGAAATTTGCATAAGTAAAGAGGAGCTGAACGTTAATAGCCAAAACAATGGGAAAAATACCTGGACAGCATTTCAGAGACCTTTGTGGCAGCCCCTCCCATAAAAGGCCCAGAGGTCTAGGAGGGAAGAATGGTTCTCTGGCCCTGGCCCAGAAAAGTTTGAGCAAACTTGGGACACTGCTCCATGTGTCTCACCCACTCCAGTTCCAGCCATGGCTAAAAGGGCCCCAGACATGTCTCAGGCCACTGCTTCAGAGGGTATAAGCCATAAGCCTAGACAGCTTTCATGTGGTGTTAAGGCTGCAGGTACAAGTGGGCAAGAGTTGAGAATTGGGAGCCTCTGCCTGGATTTCAAAGGATGTATGGAAACACCTGGATGTCCAGGCAGAAGTCTGTTACAGGGCAGAGCCCTCATGAAGAACTTCTACTAGGACGTTAAGGTGGGAAATGTAGGGTTGGAGCCCCAACACAGAGTCCTCACTGGGTTCCTGCCTAGTGGAGCTGTGAAAACAGGGCCACTGTCCTCCAGATCCCAGAATGGTAGATCTACCAACAGCTTGCACAGGCATTCAATGCCAGCTATGAAAGCAGACAAAGGGGCTATATCCTGCAGAGTCACAGAGGCAGAGATGTCCAAAGCCTTGGGAGCTCACCCCTTGCATCAATGTGGTCTAGATATGAGACACAGAGTCTAAGGACATCATTTTGGAGCTTTAAAATTTAATGGGCTGGGCGAGGTGGCTCACATCTGTAATCTCAGCACTTTGGGAGGCTGAGGCAGGCAGTCACAAGGTCAGATGGAGATCATCATGGCTAACATGATGAAATCCCATCTGTACTAAAAATACAAAAAATTAGACAGGTGTGGTGGCAGCTACTCAGGAGGCTGAGGCCGGAGAATCACTTGAACCTGGGAGACAGAGGTTGTGGTGTGCCAAGATTGCACCACTGCACTCCGGCCTGGGTGACAGAACAAGGCTCTATCTCAAAAAAAAAAAATATTTAATGACTGTACTGCTGGGTTTTAGACTTGCATAGGGCCTGTTGCCCCTTTGTTTTGGCTGAGTTCTCCTTTTGTAATGGGTGTATTTACCCAATGCCTGTACCTCCACTGTGTCTTGGAAGTAACTTTTTTTTTTTTTAATTTTATATGCTCATAGGCAAAAGGGACTTGCCTTGTCTCAGATGAGATTTTGGGCTGTGGACTTTTGAGTTAATGCTGAAATTAGTTAAGATTTGGGGGGACTGTTGAGAAGGGATGAATGTGTTTTGAAATTTGAGAATGACATGAGATATGGGAGTGACGGGTGGTTTGGATTTGAGTCCTTACCCAAATCTCATGTCTAATTGTAATCCCCAATGTTGGAGGAGGAGCCTTGTGGGAGGGTGATTAGATCATGAACACAGACTTCCCCCTTGCATTTCTCATGTGAATAAGTGAATAAGTTCTCATGAGACCTGGATGTTTAAAAGTGTGTAGCACCTCCCCTTCGCTCTTTCTTCCCCCTTCTCCAGCCATGTAAGATGTGCCTGCTTCTCCTTCACCTTCTGCCATGACTGTAAGTTTCCTGAGGCCTCCCAGCCATGCTTCCTGTACAGCCTGCAGAACTGTGAGTCAATTAAATATATTTTCTTTATACCTAGTCTCAGGTAATTCTTTATAGCAATGTGAGAACAGACTAACATGGGATTTTAGCTTAGTTAATAATATTGTACAAATGTTAAGTTTCTTAGTTTTGAAAATTGTACTACAGTTATACAGATATTAAAAGAGGAACTTGAGGAAGGCAATATATGGGAATACTCTACTAGTTTTGCAACTTTTCTATCAATTTAAAATTAGTTTCAAGTTAAAAGTAAATAAATATATGTACATAGATATAAATATAGATAGGTATATGCATATATTTCCATTTTTTATGAGATCAGTGCTACTCAAAATGTGTTCCACAAACTCTTTATCACCAATCATAGACAAGCTAAAGATAAATATACAAAATGAAAGCAAGCATTTAGAAACTTTTATAACAATTTGACATTTCTAAAATATTTAAGCATATGATTCTTTTCCTAGAAGTTCATTTTTATCACATTTTTAAAAAGCATCAGTCTGTATTAGGATTCTCCAGAGAAACAGAGCCAACAGGATATGTGTGTGTGTGTGTGTGTGTGTGTGTGTGTGTGTGTATATAGAGATTTATTTTAAGGAATTGGCTCATGTAATTGTAGAGCCAAAATTTAAAGAAATTGGATGGGATAGACTATGAGCTGGAGATTCAGGGAAGAGATGCAGAGTCCAAAGGCAGACTACTGACAGAATTCCATCTTGCTCAGAGGAGTCAGTCTTTGTTCTCTTAAGGCCTTCAACTGATTGGATGAGGCACATCCACATTATGAATCATAATCAGCTTTACTCAAAGTCTACTGATTTAAACATTAATCTCATCCAAAAACCACCTTCACAGAAGTATCCAGAATAATATTTGACCAAATATCTGAGCACTGTAGTCGAGATAAGTTGGTACATAAAATTAACCATAATATAGTTCATGACAAATTAAAAAGAAAAAAAAAAGCCCTGCTTTGGAGATATTTTGAGAAACTTTGTGTCATATAACTTTTAATAGCCTACCAAATGGTTGCATTAGTTTAAAAATTTAGACTAAGATTGCTTATTTCATATGGGAACAGGGAAAAGTCCTGGGAACAGTGTCCTGGCTGGAGTGGGGAGAGGAAGATCTAACCACTTTTTAATTCTAACCAATGAGCCTGAACCATTAAAACCTACCTTTGCATTGCTCTGATTCAGTTCCCAAACTGTCTCACATCACAGCATTTTAATTTTTTCACAGAGCCCTTAGGCAAAAGACATACCTACCCCAAATTTCAGTTATCCAATAGTTAGGTCCCAACGACTTAGTTGTTTGAAAAAAATAGTATACGGAGAGAGTCAAGATGGCCAAATAGACACAACTCTGTTGGATGACACCCAGCGAGAGAGACACAGAAATCCAGAGATCTCCTAGCTCCAACCGAGGTACCAGGTGCATTTCAATGGGTCTGGTCTGACAGTGAGCAAAGCCCAGGCAGGGCAGACCAGGGCGGGGAAGGGTGCCACTTCACCCAGAAAGTGCATCTGAGTGGTGAGTCAGAGGCTCCCCCTCTGGCACTCCGATTCAGATACAGCACTTCCCCCAAAGCCTCAGCAATACACAGATCAGGGGATCCTAGCCAGTCAAGCACTGGGAATTACAAGTGTAGAGTTGAATAATAATCCAGGACAGTGTCCCAGATTGGTGCACAGATCTAAGCAAACACATAAGCCTATAAGCTGGCTGGGAGAGGCTGTGGACCAAGCTATCACGCCCTCCCCCTGCCAGGAGAGAGAGGGAGTTAACACAGGAAGACAGAGCAGCTGGGCAGGCCCCTCCCCCATTACCTGAGAGAGGGAGCTGAAAGCAGGGGAGACAGGTGGTGCAGCTGGGCGGGTTCCTACCCTCCCCCACAAACCCCAGAGGGCTGAAGCACTAACTCTAGCGGGTTACACAGCCAGTGCCACAGTCTGAGCTGAACCCTGAATGATCCAGCCCTGTGGAGGAAAGAAATAACCCACCATTAAAGAGGTGGGACTAGGTTTCATGTTTTAACAAAAAACACAGGAAGCCTATGTAGCCACAGGACTGTGTTCTTGACCATCCAACACCTCCTCCAGGTCAGCAGAAGAGGCAGGCCTAATCTCCCAGTGTAAACAAAAAAGAAACACAGGAAGCTTACCTAGCAACCTGAAAGAGTCCCTAGAAACCCAGTAGTGCCTCAAAAGGCAGACAAGCAACCTCATCAAGCAGCCTCCCTGAGATCA